>JAOQML010053497.1:0-10233 GCA_027568935.1 Erythroxylum urbanii
TATTTATTATTTAATAAGATAATAAATACAAATAACTCAATTGTGACGATGAAAATAAATCTAAAAAAAAGAAAAGAATTGTAAGTCTACACAAGACAGATTGAAAAGAAGATATTAATTAGCGGTAGACTTTGTACAATTGTTTCTGCTTCTGGTGATGGACAGGGGACATCAAGATCGCGGTCGGCTCCGTCGAAACACATCTTCTTATTCTTCAAATCATTACGGCAACAGTAAGTACAAGCACACCAGTGGTACTCATGTCTCCTCGTGGAGTAACAGAAGGAGAACGACCACCTACGACTCTGTGGAAGAGAAATTAGCAACAGATGACGCAGAACGGGAAGAGGGCACGTCCACTTCTCTGCAAGGATTGATTGGGACTTGCCCTTTTATGTGTCCAGGTGATATTTTCCTTAAAATCCCTTGTTCAGAATATATGGTGTGTTGCTATTGTCCTTGTGTTGATTTTCATCGGAAGGTGAAGGGGATTTGTTCATGTGTTAACATTGATGTTGTGCTGATTGTGATAGAAAGTGAAAGGGCTCAGCGAGAAAGACTCCGTGATTTGGCCGTGTTTGAGAGACTGGAAGGAAATCCTGGGAAAACATCTCCAAGCTTAGCTGTGAAAAAGGTAAAATCTTTTTACTGAAAGACAGCTTGTTTTAAGGGGACGGACGAGTTGTGTATGATTTTGATTGATGGGTGTTCTATGATTTTTGTTTTGGTTCACAAAGTCATCAGCTTTTCATTTCTATTGTTAGTTTTGCAGAACTATATCTACCAAGGATGTGAGAGCATCTGATGTGCGGCCGCTCCCAGTGCTGGAAGAAACTCTAACCTACCTCTTGAGCTTGCTGGATTCTACCGACCATGGTTTTGAAGTAGTTCATGCCTTTATCTTTGATAGGACAAGGTCCATTAGACAGGATCTTGTTATGCAGAACATCGTCGATGACAGAGCAATCGGCATGTACGAGAAAATGGTATAGTTTTTATGTTGGGATCTTTCAATTATTCTACTGCATTTGAGAATCAATCTTAGGAATTGAGTTATTCCCTTGGAGGAATGTTTGAGTGGAGGCTCTCCTGCTTTGATGCGAGGATGATACATCATGAGTCAAACCGTATATTCGTGCTTGTTTACTTTGTACTGAAATTTAAGATATGATGTCTTAAATCTTTTGTGAGCGATGAGAACCCTTTTCTGGCTTGAAGAATCTAAAGCAGGCATTCCTGGATACTGCACAAATTTAGTTCAATTTGCTCTCCAATTATTGAAATTATTGCAGGAAGAGATGAAGTTTTTTACATTTATAAATTCAACTTTTCCTTTGAAGTGAAGGCAATGCATCGATAAAAAGTACATACTGTGTCATATATGGCTATAATTTGATAATCAAAATAAACAGTCCTCTTCAATTTCATACCATTGCCTTACTTGATTGACATATTGTGTATTTGAATAATATTGCAACGTTTAAATCTCACAGGTTAAATTTCATGTTTTATCACAACTTAAACTTCGACGATGTGGTTGTGGCCCGGATATGGCTTCACTGCTACACCTTAACATGGAGCAACTTACAAAGTCCCTTACATCACTTTATGATCTGTACGATGCCAGTCGAGACTGCAATTCACTTTACAGAAATGAAGCCAAGTTTCGTTCACTTTATGTGCTTCTCCATCTTAATCCTACAAGCCATCCAGTGGTAAACCTCTACTTCACTGATCTGATGAATTTGGTTTCATCAAAGCTAGGCAGCCATCGCTAACTATTTTGTTACAAATCATCTTATATCTGAACCACAGAGGGAGTCACTTTCTTTATGGTTGCAACATGTGCCTCTTTCAGTTATCCAGTCAAAAGAAATGCATTTTGCACGGAGTATTTTAAGGTAGTGAGAGTGACTTGTTCTTTTGGATTTTAGCTTATGGGTGAAATGCAGTAACTCTATTCTCTTTTATTAAGAATATCGTTTTGACTTATTTTTGTGCAGGTTTCTACGATTGGGCAATTTTAAGCGCTTTTTTGACACAATAGTTGGGGAGGCCTCCTATATGCAGTATTGTGTTATTGAACCTTACATAAGTGAGGTACATCGGTTCTGTCTCAAACTACTTTGAGATATAAGTCTTGCCATTGTTGGCTGCGCAAATTTGGCTTGGAAGCATATATATATATATATATATATATATGAGAGATGACGCATTTGAATGTTTTTGGAGGTGGCTTGTTTTTTGGTCGGCTAGTTATTTCTGTATTGATTAGTTTATTGGTCAAGGTTCAGATACTTTTATTAGATAGAAATTATCTCTTGTTGCATCTTACATCACATTTCTCATCAGGCTGCTTTGTCTTTCTTTCTTTGTTTGCTTCTGAAGGTCCGAGCGTTGTACCTGTCCTGTATAAATAATGCTGGCTACAAGCTTCATCCATATCCTCTAACACATGTATCCAAGCTCTTGAGAATGAAGGTAGGTTTTAAATAATTTATTTGAATAGTTTTTGTGTAACTTTAATAGTCTGACTTATAGAAGATGGGATTTACTTTCTTTTAGGAATCTGAAGTAGAACGCCTTTGCAATGTTTGTGGTCTACTGGTTACAGATGAAATGGGAACCAAGTTGTTACCCACCAAGCAAACAACTTTCTGTTACCCCAAGGATGGATTTCAAAACTACAATTTTCTTGGCTTGGAACAATTTGAGACGTGAACTGATCCATGCCTTTTCTAGTTGATCGTTTTATTTTGTGTAATACTAGATTACGAGGTTGGTTTTTCATTTTCTAATGCGTAGGCTTAAGTTGAAAACAGAAGTTGAGATTATATTTGACATGTAATTCTGTTGTTTATGAATCCACACGTGCATTTTTTTGGATATGTCTGAGGTTTGAAGCTTGATACAAGTTCACGAACTGTGGCTTGACGACATATCTACTTGAATGTAACCATATCTCAAGTTTTACTTGAAGTACATGCCAAAAGCAACAAAGAATTAATAGCAAAACTTTGCAGAGAAGTACAAACGCCATCGGGTTTGGTACATTTAAAGTGCATACAGAGTCCTTGCATTCTGAAAATGAAGATTACTACTTTTCCAAGTGGAATCCTGTGAACTTCAGTTAAATTAAAATTCCTCGAGATCATGTACTTTTCACTTTTGTAGAGGTCTAAATTATGTTTTCAGATCAAAATCAACTCCACTTCAACCCAATTTAACTAGATGAACTTAACTCTTTCTTCGAGCAATTCATGTTAATCCAGATGTCGAAACATTGACAAGAATGAAGAGAATAATTATGGAGATCGTTCTGGAGGTGATAAGGTAAGCAAATGGTGAACACAAACAGCAAACACATTGCTTGAATCCCAAGATAAAAATAATCCAGAAATTACGAAGTTCTTTCTTAAAATATGTTATAAGTTTAGGATTTAGGGTCATTCCCGGTTTCAGCATCCTTAACAATGAGACGCTAGTATACCAGTGATAGGATACTACGTTATGTAGAAGAACAACATGATTCAATCTAACTCTTGTAGTATTGTGGAGAAGGAAATTTTCATAAAAAAGGTAGCAGCCTTTCGAGAGGGTTGGGGCTCTCCTCGATAACAACCAAATTCACATGTTCCCTCTCACTTCTAGCGACAACCTACATTTACCTTTTTCAGATTCGAAAATAACGGCAAAACAAGCATAACAAAATAACGATAAAGTAATGAAAGGGAAAGATAACAAAATGCCATATGTTCGTTCTAGGATCAGCCAACTGTCTCGTCATTCATAGGCCTTATTTTTCTAGAATACGTGAGTCGAATCGAAGGTCTATCATTACCTTCCCTGTCAAGTTTCACCTTGTCCTCGAAGAGAAAATTAAGAAACTGTTATTGGATTGCCTCGCGAGATTCCCAAGTGGTTTCAAAATTAGGTAGTTCACACCATTTAACCAAAATCTCTTTGCCCCTCATGATGTCACGCCACTGCAGTACCTTCTTTGGGGCCACAACCCATTCCATGTCCGAAGTCAATTGAGGTGGAAGGAGCTTATTGATCTGTTGATATCCAAGCACCTTCTTAAGTTGGGAGACATGAAAGATTGGGTGGATGTTAGCACCAACTAGTAAATCAATTTTATATGCCACTGTTCCAATCCGCTCTAAAATGCGATAAGGGCCAAAAAACTTCGGTGAGAGTTTCTCATTATGCTTTTTAGCCAAGGAGCGCATTCTATAAGGCCTCAATTTGAGGAAAACCATATCACCCACATCATATTGAACTTCTTTCCGATGTTTGTCTGCGTGCACCTTCATTTTCACTTGAGCTTTTGCAAGATGAAGCTTGAGTTCCTCCAAAATTGCATCTCTTTTTTTGAGCTGATTCTCCAAGTCAACTACTCTTGTAGTTTTACTGCCAAAATGAACTAAAGGTGTAGGATCCCTGCCATATACAACTTTGAAGGGAGTCATGTTACTAGATATATGATAGGAAGTATTATACCAGTATTCTGCCCATGGAAGCCAAGAACTCCATTTCTTTGGTTGAGTGCCTACAAAGCAACGCAGATAGGTCTTTACGCTTCTGTTTACAACTTTGATTTGACCATCAGATTGGGGATGATAAGTTGTACTCCGCTGTAAGACAGTCCCTTGTAGTCTGGATATTTCTTCCCAAAAATTGCTCATGAAAATTTTGTCATGGTCTGAAACAATAGACTTAGGCATTCCATGAAGTCGAACAATCTCCCGAACAAAAATATCAACCATTGACTTTGCTGTGAAAGGGTGTTTTAAAGGCAGGAAATGCGCATACTTACTTAGCCTGTCGACAACCACAAGAATGGAATTATAGCCCACTGATTTGGGAAGGCCTTCCATGAAATCGAGAGAAATATCTTCCCAAATTCTATTAGGAATGGAAAGAGGTTGGAGTAGTCCCAAGAGAGAGGCAGTTACATACTTGTTCGGTTGACATATGGCACATTCAGCTACAAATTTTTGAATATCTTCCTTCATACCCCTCCAAAACACCTCACGTTTAATTCTTTTATAGGTCCTTAAGAATCCGGAATGTCGCCCAATTAGACTATTATGAAATTCATGTATCAAGGTAGGCCAAATACTGGAATTGTTGGGCAGAACCATTCTCCCTTTATACAACAGAGTGCCATGTTGAAAAGAAATAACCAGGCAATGCCTCTATGACGTCTCGTAATTTCTGAATTTTCTCAGCAAAGTTAGAGTTCACAGTCACTTCTTTTCATATTAAATCTTTGTCTAATACCTTTGGAATAAAAATAGCAGTTAGTTGAAGTGGCTCAGGCTAAGAGATTCGGGATAAGTCATCAGCTGCAACATTTTCCCTTCCCGGTTTATACCGGATCTCAAAGTCATACTCGATTAATTTAACAACCCACTTGTGATATTCTGACAGTATAAGCTTCTATTCTAACAAATGTTTCAAACTTTTTTGATAAGTTTGAATCACAAAATGTTGTCCTAACAAGTAATGCCTCCACTTTTGCACTGCAAACACAATAGCCTCCAACTCTCATTCATATATTGACTTCAGTTGGTTGTGGGTTGACAAAGATTAGTTGAAGAAAGCAATTGGAAGACCATCTTGAGACAAAGTTGCACCTAATCCCGTACCTGAAGCATCGGTTTCTAAAGTAAAGGCTTGGCAAAATCGAGTACAGCTAAGGTGGAATCAAATGT
Organism: Erythroxylum urbanii; assembly: GCA_027568935.1. Lineage (NCBI taxonomy): Eukaryota > Viridiplantae > Streptophyta > Magnoliopsida > Malpighiales > Erythroxylaceae > Erythroxylum > Erythroxylum urbanii. Next base: position 5,721 of record JAOQML010053497.1, read on the forward strand.
CATAGCTTCTTTCAATTGTTGGAATGCCTTTTCTGCTTCTGCATTCCAATGGAAAGAGTCCTTCTTGAGTTACTGTGTCAATGGCCAAGTTATATTTTCATACCCTTTTAAAAATCGCCTATAGTAACCTGTAAAGCCTAAGAAGCCCCAGAGTTCCCTCAAGTTTGATGGTGTAGGCCAATTTACCATTACTCTAAAATTCTCCTTATCTACCTCAACCCCTTGGTCTCTCACCCAATGCCCCAAATATTCAATCTTCCTCTACCCAAACACACATTTCTTCTTGTTTAAATGAAGCTAATCTTCATTCAAGGTGGTAAGCACCCTATCCAAGTACTCAGCATAGGCCCGTTCATCTCTACTGTAGACTAATATATCATCAAAGAAAACTAAGACAAACTTTCTCAAGACAGAATGAAGCACACGATCATCAAGGACTGAAAAGTTGTTGGAGCGTTTGATAGCCTAAAAGACATCACCCTAAATTCGCATTGACCCTTGTGAGTTCTAAATGTTGTCTGTGGAATGTCTTCCACCCTTATCCGGATCTGATGATAGCCTGATTTTAAATCAAAATTTGAAAAGAGCTTAGCCCTATGTAACTTGTCTAGTAACTCGTCAATTACTGGTATCGGGTAACGATATTTTATTGTCACTCGATTAAGTGCTAGATAATCTATGCAAAAGTGCCAGCTCCCATACTTCTTCTTAACTAGTAGTGTAAAACTTGAATAAGGGCTCGTGGAAGGTTGAACAATTCCTGTTGCAATCATGTCCTTAACCATCTTCTTGATCTCATTTTTTGGATAGTGTGGGTAACGATAGGGTTTAACATTAACTGGCGACGTTTCTGGTTCCAAGTTAATTACATGGTCGATGTCCCTCTTAGGAGGTAGTTCTGTGATAGGTTGGAATACCTTCTGATGATTCCTTAGCACTCATTGGACTTTGTCACTAGTAATTTCTCTAAGAAACTCCATCTGACATAATTCCACAATCAGCCCCACTCCTTCTTATTGTATTGCCTTAGTTATGGTCTTCAATGAAACTCCTACCTTGCATAAACTGGGGTCCCCTTTTAACACCACTCGAGAACCATCAACACAAAATTTCAACACCAGGTTACTCCAATTCACCTCCATATTCCCAATACTTCCCAACCATTGCATATCGAGAATTATATTGGTACTACCTAATTGTAGAGGCAGAAAATTCTCAATAATTGTTATTCCCTGAACCTCAATCCTTACTCCCTTGCAAATGCCCCTCCCTTTAACTGCTCTACCATTACCCATAATTACCCCGTAATTGTAAGTGGAAATAAGGGGTACCGGTAGTTCTTCAATGATCTCTAGAGATAGGAAATTATGGGTAGCTCCACAATCGATCATCACTGTCACGTCTCTCCCAGCAAATGTCCCACTCATCTTCATGATGCCTTATGTGGTCAAGCCAAGCACCGAATTTAAGGATAGTTCAACAACTTTCGTCATGTGTACTTCCGTACTTTCAATCTTGTCCCCTGAAATCTACTTGTCATCCTTCGGTTCCATACCCACTGCCTCCTTTTCTCTTTCTTCATTAGTGATAAGCAAAATTTGAAGCTCCTTCCGACACATATGGCCTAGCTGGTACTTTTCTTCAGACGAATAACACAACCCCGTGCCCTTCTGTCTCGGATCTCGACTTTAGTGAGCCGGATCTGTCGTCTTGGGGGAGTTCTCTCTGGTTTTCAGGTTAGTGGCATGACCCGAGTGCTCCAGAAGGTTCCTCGATTTGAAGCCTTGGCTTCTCCCTCCTGGTTCATGTTCCGACCCACAAGTCCTTTCCCTTCTCCCATTGATTGGGTTTAAAAGAAATAGGTCCCGGTATGCTTCCTTTTTGCTTAATGGTCTAGTTTTTTTCTTCAATCATTTAGGTTGCATTCATAAGGGCCTTAAGCCCTATTAGGTTCATCAAACGAAGCTCAACTCTGATCTTGGTCTTCAACTCCTTCACAAAAGTGGATTCTAGTACCTCCATAAGCAGCGTCGTTAGTGGTGTTGAGAGTTTGTCAAACTCCCTCCGATAGTTGGCCATTGACTTATGTTGTTTTATATCTAAAACCCATTCGCACAAGTTCCCAGTTTGAGTTTGGCCGAACTCTGAACCTACTATTGTTTTAAATCACTCCAGCTGCTAAATGGTGTTCTCACATCAATCCATTGAAATGGGGCGACAACATCCTCTTCGAAGTTGATTCTAACTGCCATTAACTTTTTAGCTTCGCTCATTCAATTCATTTCGAAGAATATTTCTGCTCGATATAACCAGCCTTCCGAATTCGTTCCATTGAATAAGGCATCTCAAGATGCCTCCCAGTACGCCATGATTTCTGAGTTCCCAAACATCTCCCGCCCAATATTTTCATTTGCTGCTGGGTATGTGCCACCGTAACCACTTACCATTTCTTCCACTCTTATAGGTAGCTACCTGAGACCCAACTCTTATAAACAAAACGATGTCATTTTGCTTAGAATAGTTGGGCTTTGAGTCACCCTGGGCTTGGGTCTGACATATGGGCCGATCCATTGAAAATACTTGAATCTAGACCTATGGCCACCTATTGCCATCTCTATTGAATTTAAACATTTAAAGGAATAAATAAATGATAAAACGTATAGCTTATGCTCGTTTGTATCGTAAAACAAAATCTTTATAAATCAAAACACCGTTTAAACTAGTTGAAAACTATTAGTAATTCTCGGAGGAAAATAAGAATCTATGTTAATAGCTTTCTTTTTTCCTTTATGTAATAGTTGTTGAGGTTCATCATTTCCAAAAGATATATTATGAATTTCTTTATTTTTCTTTTCCTTTTTTATTTGTTGCTACAAATAATTTTCAATCCTCTTACGTACATTAAGTGATACTTTTTGCAAGAAGTATTGTTACCCTTAACACCAACAAAATGTTCCTTCATTCTATAAATTCTTTCTCTTTAAATATTCTATTGCACAATATACGTATTAGATATTTCCATCAGAAAAATAATTACGTACTAGATCAAACTTATTATGAGTAGAAGATGTTAATATTAGAGAATATATAAAACCAATTGAGTTGGCCTCACATAAAAAACTTAAGCTATTGTAGTAAAATGGTTGCTTAACATGGTATCAGAGCCTCTATGATTAAGTGGTCGTGAGTTCAAATTCTACATCCACCTATTAAATTAAGCACAAGGTAAAATGTGCCTGTGTAAATTTCAAAGCTCAAAGGACTTTCACTTGAGGGGGTGTATTAGAGAATATATAAAACTAATTGAGTTGGCCTCACCTAAAAAATAACCTGAAGACTAAAGATAATACTACAAAAATTCAAGACCGTGAACACAACAACCAAATCAATTTCTTAATGCCAAAAAGCTACACATGCATCTTCTTTTTGTTCTGTGATAAGAATATTTTCAACTTAGTTTTTAGAGATCATGCACGATGCATTAATATATTAAAAAATCCCTAATTTTTTTTTTATAAATAGAGAAGTAAGTATTGCGGAAATCCAATCCTGTCACCTCACCTAATCCTCCAGTTATTCCAACAAGAGTGTTAAAACAAATATCACTTCAAAATGACTTCGCTTTATCTCTTCTTAACAGAGAACCCGAAGTTTCAAACTGTTAATGCCTAATACTGGCTTGTAACTATGTATTCCTGACATTGAAACTCATTACCGTGTATGCCTTTCCTGTTGAAGATTTCTGTTTTGATACAGCAGGCTTCACTTTATCAATATCAATAGTGTAATCAACCTTTGTATTATTTTGCTTCGTACGAAGTTTGGTCATGCATTCGTGCACATTTCTTTTATCCCTTCATTAATTAATCAATTATTTCTTTTCTACTACAGTATTACTCTCACATGACTTGATTTTTGTATAAACAAGAAGTGGCCTGATGGCTTAACCTCCTCATTTAAAGCTCTCTTTTATAAAAGTCTCGAGTTCGAGTCACTCCAAAGGAGGAGAAATGAAAAATTTGTCCTATTGATGATCCTCTAGCTCCCTGGGCAAAGCTCGTTGATCGGATCAATTACGGACGTCTCGCTTCCAACGACAGTGTGAGAGTTGAAGCTACTAGGGAACCTGAGGGCTGTTGGGAATTCGATGCTGAGCAGGGCCAACGATCAATCAGCAGTTGATCAATTAAGTATGTGACGACTCCTTGTGCGCAGAAGTGTACAGACTACGTAAGAACCTGAGGGATTTTAAGGTTCCAGATTTACATTCTTTAGGACTCTTAAGGTGGGATCTTAGAGACTTAGGATTAGTCCAACTAAACTAGGATACCTAATGTAATAAAAAAAAAGAAGGTGATGGAAGAGGTCAATATCATCCCTGTTTGGGAAACCGGGTCCGGATCTGATCCGAACCACAACGGAATAATCACGAAACTTTTTCGTGATTTTTGATTTCCCGAAAACCAAGATCTATTTAATTCTATAAAATGATTAACACGAATCATAATAAAGC
>JAOQML010053566.1:0-10229 GCA_027568935.1 Erythroxylum urbanii
AAACATCGCAAAAATTGTCAGAAATCTGCGACGTTTTCATAAAAAAAACATTGCAGATTTCTGACACTTTTTGCGATGTTTCATAATACATCGCGAAATAGAATCTGCGACGTTTTAGATTGTGTTAATTTTTTGTAGTGTTTATTTGAACCATAAAGCTCGGTTCTTCACTTCTAATGTCCATCTTTGGTGGTGCATTGTAATATCCTGCCTTCTAAAATTGTTAACAGATTAAATTGTTAGATTGAGTCACGTGAGTTATTTCATTAAAGAATTTACAAGGTGCATTTTATTCACATACATAATATTCGTATACACATATGAATCATGATTTAGAAAACATTGCAAGATAGTATATGCACTTAATTGACATATTTTGGGGTATGGAACGACAATGAATGTGATATAAATGTGCATTCCCAATGTTTTGCATTTTGATTTTCCAATAACATGAATTGATGGATTATAATTAGTGAATTGGGAATTTATTGTTACAATTGAGTAATTGATGAGGTGATGTATGCATCTAGTGTAAGAAAAATGTTAAAGAGCAAGACAAATTGATATATGAGAATTTAGGTTGATTAGGCCTATGAAATGGTGACATGTGACATTAGGAATAAGTGAAAATGACTCAGTTAAATGGATGACAAGTGGCTTGAGTATAATTGAGACAAGTGGCCCTTTAACATTGTGCAAAATGGCACCTTAGACTTGTGACATGTGGAGCAATAATGACATATGTAGCTTTACAAATGATGACATATATAGCCTTATAATTAGTGACATATGTAGCCTTAAAATTGGTGATATGTGTAGCCTTACAAGTAGTGACATATAGAGGCTTAAATGAGTTACAAGTGGAGCCTAAAGTAAGTGACAGATGGACCAATAGAATAGTAACATATGGATCAATAGAAGGATAACATATGTACCAATAGAATGGTGACACATGGATTAGTTTGACTTTCTCTGAATTTTCTAGAGAAAATGAATGAAAAAGGCAATAGAAGTGAGAGTGAAGGTCAACCATAAGGTTAGAAGAGGGAGAAAAATGAAAATGAGAAGAGAAGGAGTGGAAAAGGGGAAGAGAAGAGGAGAAGGAAAGAGGTTATCAAGGTAAGTTGAAATTCTGGTTTCAATTTCATCTTTCTCTTTCGATCTGTCTCTCATATCCTTAGAGCACGAATTTGAAGAAAACCAAAGAATGAAAGTTATAAATATAGGTCTTAGCTTGACCTTTGTGAAAGTTGCTTGATAAATAGTGACTAGATCTTGAGTTATGTTCGTTTCCCTAATACTGCCTGTGATAGACCCCTGTATAGGAACCTTGTATTATTTCCTAATTTTTACAGACCTTAGAATCCGAATTAGTGAAATTATAAAACATTAAAAATGATTATTGATGTCTTATTAGTGCTTCTGTGAAATGATTTAGTTAGAAGATGTCTTGATAAATATTTATTGTGGTTTGAGTATTGGTTGCCAGTCTGTTTCTTACAAGAAACAACACAGAATTTAGATGGAGATTATATTTTAAAGGGAGATGTTGTTTGTGTAATTTTGGATATAATAAGACTGATGGAAGTCTTGTTTCAGGGGGCACAAGAATCATGGTATTTGGATCTTTGTAGAGAGAGTTATGATTAAAAGAAAATAGCTTGTTCATAAAGAAACATTAGGAAGAAGAGAATGTAAACATTGCAGATAAGGTTAGGTTAGCTTGATGTTTGAGGGGACACTGAGCTGAACTAGTAAGTGATTTATCGAACTATTGAAATATGTTAGAATAAAATTTATGATGATTGATCAGGGATGAATTTGGTTGTAGTATTGGTGTTGAATGTGTGCTGGGAATTTAATGAATGGATTGGTTATGTTCTGTTTTGATTTTGATGCTTGAAAGACCGTCATTTGTGAACTACCAAATGAATGATTTGAATTGGAATTAGAATTAAAGATGAATTAATGAGGAATTGAAGTATCTTTAAGGTGTAATTAAGGTATAATTGATGAATTATCATGAAGGTGTCAAAATTTGGAAGAAAAGTTGAAGGAAAGTAAAGGTGAACTTTCGGTTCACCAAACCCAAGATCGTGGAAATGCTTGACAGAGAGGAAAAAATTGTGTTTTGTGTTCTTTTTGAATTATATAAGGATAAGACACTATACATTAATGTAATTAGAATTGATTGGGGGTTTAAAATGAACTTAGTTTGATGTTGAATCAATTGGCTAAGTGTTTGATGAGTTTAAGTTCTTAAATGATATTATAAATTAAGGATAGGATTGTTTGATATCAATGTACCTAAAGCTTGCATTTTTAAGTTATTAAAGGAGTGAAGCTGTTTTTATGAATGCAAATGTGATTCAAAGGGTATGAACAATGTGAATTAGTATAAATGAATGAGAATTGGGGAAATTGTATGAATATAAAGCATTAATAAAGGATTGATGAATGTATGATTGATGAATTGAGGGTAACCAAACTTACATAAGGCATAACCTAATTGCAAACAAGTTATGGACAAGGTATAATGAATGAATGATCAAGATTTGTGATTAAAGACATATACCCGAGAAAGTATTGAGCATGCATTGAACATGATATATATACATGTGCATGGTTGAACAATTATATGTTTGATCAATTTAGTAATATGTGGATTAAGTGTGTATTGTATGATATAGAAGCACAAGTTGACTAACATCGTCCAAAAATTACTAGATCATCAAGGCAATAGCTCACCTGGAGTATACTGTGAGTTAACCTAGATGTGTTAACTTAATTATATGTGCTTTTTTGTTTGAGTTATATGTGTAGTGAGTTGAGTTAGATGTATTTCACTTGTTTAATTTTTAAGTATAAAATTGTTACTGGTGTGATTGTGATGATTTCAAACAATTGATTAGCCGAGGAGATCATTATTTGGGACTGTATTGGAAGTACTCATTGTATGTGAATTTGAATGAATAAGTGATACTCAACATTATTGTTGAATGCTAGAACAAAGTCTGATGATAAATGTGAATGTGAATGTGAATGTGAAAGGAATAAGTGATACTCAATTGAATGTTGAATGTTGGACTATGAGCTGATGATTGTGATAAATGATTACGCACCCTGAATGAAAGTGATTGATAACACGTTATGTGAGATGATGCATTTCATAACATTGATGTGCATGATCAGATAAAGGAGTTGTGACTGGAGTGACCAGCCTGAAAAGAGCTTAAAGCTCAGTATATGCATAAAGAGCCATAAGCTTAATCATAAATGAGCCTGATATCCACAAGGGATATGGGTCAATACTTGAAATAAGTCCAATATCCACAAAAGATATGGGTCAGTACTTGAAATAAGCCTTGTATCCACAAGGGATATGGGTTAGTACCTGAAATAAGCTTGGTATCCTCAAAGGATATGGGATAATTAATAGGCACTCTGTCACAATGAAATAAAAATGAATGTGGAGTCTTATGTGCATTACATCTATATCTTTACATGTACCATGTGAATACTTGCAAAGAATGACTGAATTTCATGGATATAATGATATGCTATGTTTGTGTATATGTGGATGATATGACTGAGATGAAATGAATGATTAGATTATCCTGAAACGATTATATTAAAAGCTTGTGTTCATAACGGACTTGTTGGAAATGCTTGTGCATAACGGACTTGTTGGAATATAATGTATTTTGCGATCAGGTACTAATTTCTGAATGATGTGATATATGAGATTTGATTTTAAGTGATATGAAATACTAATTGAAATGCGTTATATACTTGCAATATTTATATCTGTTTTGAGTGAGCACATCGATGATGGTTCACTCACTAAGTTCGCAAACTTATCAAAATTGCAACATTGTTTTTCAAGTTCAAGAGAAATCTAGCTAGTCTACTTGAAGTAACTTCTACATTTGGATATGGGTCAGATGGGTCAGTGTCAGGATCAGTTATACTTACAAATGTCTTAGTTACGTTATATCAAGGATTGTATCTCTCAATCGTATATGTTGACATTTGAGAATGTATATGTTTGTGAATAAAAATGGAACAATATGATTATTGGAATGTTTTATGTTAAGTGCGATGAATTAAAAAGTAAATAAAAAATAAAAAAAGCATTGATTTAACCACCTTAACGTGCCATTTTCATAGAGTATGTTCCTGATTATCCTTCAGTATATCGGGTATATGCTCTACAGAAGTGGTATGTTACATGCACTGGGAGTACCTATTTCACCCATCTCTTTAACCACAATTACGGAGTTGGCATAAGTGCTCTACAACAGCTTGTGACAGTTTGTATGATTGACATGAAAAGAGGCAGTGGAGGGTCTATATAAAGACCCTCCCTCCCTCTTTCATAAGCATGCTTCAACATACATATATATGTGGTAATGTTTTAAAGTCTTGAGTGAGAGAGCAATTTTGGGTATTTTTAGGAAACGTTTTTCCTAAAAGGATGAGTGACAAAATAGTAGGATATTATCCTAGGGATAGTAAATTTGGGAAACACCTTCTGTGTGAGTCTTACTATTTTTGTTGTATTATTTTTCACTCTTTGTACCTACTATTTTTATTAGTGAAAGTTTTATTCGGAGTTTGGCCTGTGGACATAGCCCAAATTAGAGGGTGAACCACGTTAAATTTTTGCGTGTTATTTTCTTGCTTATTTTGCTTGTGGTATTTAATTCGTAAATTTTCCCAACAAGTGGTATCAGAGCGGGTTCGGTTCTGTGTTCTAGCATTTCTCTTCATAGATGGAGGAAAAAATAAGCAAGATGATTAGCCTAAATAGCTCCAACTGCCATATATGGAAAAACAAGATGAAAGATCTTCTGTTCGTCACAAAATTGCATTTACTGGTGTTTACCATAACAAAACCCGAAAATAAATCGGACAAGCAGTGGGAGTTTGAGCATGAGCAGATATGTAGTTTTATTCAGCAATTTGTTAAAGATAATGTGTATAATCATATCTATAATGCGACTCACGCACGGACGTTATGGGAGAAGCTCTAGGAGTTGTATGCCTAAAAAATCAGTAATAATAAATTATTTTATCTAACAAAATTAGTAAATATAAAATATCGAGAAGGTGCCTCTGTAGCATATTACTTGAATGAATTTTAGGGGATCATGGATCAATTATTAGGAATGGGCATAAAGTTCGATGATGAAGTACTTGCCCTTTTCATGCTTACCTCTTTGCCAGAGTCTTAGGAGACTTTGAAGATTTCAATCACCAATTCTTTAGTTGATGGTGTTGTTAACATGGAATTTGTAAAAAGTTGAATTCTGAATGAAGAGATGAGACAGAGATCACAAAGTTCAGTCTCTTCACCACAGTCAGAAGTTCTGGTCACAGGTTCTAAGAGGACGAGCAAATCTAGAGGTCCAAATTTTAGAGATAAGAGCAGAGGAAGATCAAATAAATATGCAAACATTGAGTGCCATCAGTTCAAAAAGAAGGGTCACATCAAAAGGTTTTGTCAAAAGTTCAAAGAAGAAAAAAACAAAAGCAAAGAAGTCAAGAAAGATGATAGCAGTGATGATGAACACACATTGACGCCTACCACCATTGATGACTTTCACATCGTCTCATATGATAATGATATGAATAATACATCATGTGAGTTTAACTGGATAGGTGACACTGGTGCCACTATTCACGCCACATCATATAGAGAACTCTTCTCATCATATACGGAAGGAGATTTTGGTGTCGTTTAAATGGGAAATAACAATTTATCCAAAATCATCAGAAAAGGTGATATTTACTTGGAGACAGACAATGGCATGAGACTGCCTCTGTAAGATGTCAAACATGTTCTTGATCTTCACCTAAATTTGATCTCGGTTGGCATACTTGATGATGAAGGTTTTTGTTTCAAAGATGGCAAATAGAAACTTATTAAAGGATCCTTAGTAATTTCCAAAGGTAAGAAGTGCTCAAAGTTGTATGGGATGCAAGCAAAGGTCTCCAATGATGTTGTGAATCCACTGGAGAAAGATGATGCAATTGAATTGTGGCGCGAGAGACTCGGTTATATGAGCAAGAAGGGGATGACTCAGTTTGTGAAAAAGAATGCAGTATTTGGAGTTGACCAGGTACATTTAAATAAGTGTGTTGATTGTTTTGCAGGAAAGCAAAATAGAGTTGCTTTTGAAAAGTTCCCTTCCTTCCAGAATGAAGAATGTGTTGGATTTGGTACAATCAGATTTATATGGGCCAATGCCAAATTCACTAGGTGGTGCTCAATACTTTGTAACTTTCATTGATGACCATTCTACGAAGACATAGGTATACACATTGAAGGCTAAAGATAAAGTGCTAGATGTTTTCAAGCAATTTCATGCCTCGGTTGAAAGACAAACTTGGAAGAAGTTGAAATGCATTGGAATAAACAATGATGGAGAGTACACTGGACCATTTGACGTCTATTGCAAAGAGCATGGTATTCGTCATCAGAATACTCCTCCTAAGACACCAAAATTAAATGGTTTAGCTAAGAGGATGAACAGGACTTTGATGGTGAGAGTTAAATGCCTACTCTCACATGCAAAGCTGCCTAAGACATTTTAAGGTGAGGCTTTATTCACAGCAGTTCATGTATTAAATCACTCACCATGCATTTCTTTACAATTTGATCTTCTAGAGAAATTATGGTCAGGAAAAGATGTTTCCTATGATCATTTAAAGGTTTTTGGTTGCAAAGCTTATGTTCATATTCCTAAAGATGAGAGATCCAAGCTTGACATTAAGACTCACCAGTGTATATTTATTGGTTATAGAGAAGATCAATTAAGTTATCAATTTTATTATCCAATCCAGAAGAAGTTGATTCGGAGCCGTGACGCTATATTTGTTGAATATCAAACCATTGAAGATCTTGTCAAAGTGAAATTGGATATTCCAAGAACTAATAGTGACTCAGTGGACTTAAAGTTAATTTCTCCAAAAGTGATACCAAGACAATTTAGAGATGAAATTAAAAGTCATCAACGAAGTGTAGCTGATGATGATGCTCCCATTCAAAATCAATCAGGTGAAGATTCTGATGAAGATGATGTCCAGAATCAACCACTAGCACTAGAGACTGCTCAGGTTCTAATAAGGAGATCTACGTGAGTAAGACAAACCACTACTAGATAATCCAGTGATCAGTTTGTGTTATTTACTATGGGGGAGAACTTGAGAATTTTCAAAAGGCTATGATAGATGAACATAAGATGAATTGGTTTAAAGTCATGCAAGATGAGATGAAGTCCTTGCATAAGAATAAAACTTTTGAGCTGGTAAAGTTGCCAAAAGGGAAAAAACTTTTAAAAAATAAGTGGGTATTGAAGATTAAGCATGATGAACACAATCCTCATCCAAGATTTAAAGCTAGATTGGTTGTTAAACGATTTATCCAAAGAAAATGTATTGATTTTGACCAGATATTTTCACCAGTTGTTAAAATGACATTCTTCCGTATAGTGCTTAGTTTAGCAGCAAGTCTGGACTTAGAAATCAAATAATTAGATGCCAAGACAACTTTTCTTCGTGAGATTTGGAAGAAGAGATATATATGGAGCAACCAAAGGGTTTCAAAGAAAAGGAAAAGAGGACCATATGTATAGATTGATGAAAAGCCTTTATGGTTTAAAACAGTCACCGAGATAGTGGTATAAGAAGTTTGAAATAGTTATAGGGGAGCAAGGATATAAGAAGACTACTTCAGATCACTGTGTTTTTGTACATAAATTCTCTAGTGATGATTTCATTATCCTTTTACTTTATGTTGATGATATATTGATTGTTGGCTAAAATATCAATAGCATTAACAGTTTGAAGAAGCAATTAAGCAAGTCTTTTTTCATAAAAGACTTGAGGCCAGTAAAACAAATTCTTGACATGACAATTATCAGACAGGAGTGCTAAGAAATTATAGTTATCATAAGAGAAGTACATTAAGAAAGTACATCAAAGGTTTAACATGGATAAAGCTAAAGCGGTTAGTTGTGCTTTTGCTAATCACTTTAGGTTGAGTACTAAGCAATGCCCTTTGACAGATTATGTGAAGGGAGAGATGATGAAAGTCCCTTATACTTCTACAGTTGGAAGTTTGATGTACGCTACGGTATGTACACAGATAGATATTGCGCACGTAGTTAGAGTAGTGAGTATGTTCCTTTCAAATCCTCGTAAGGAACATTGGGATACTGTGAAGTGGATTCTCAAATATCTACGTGGTACTTCCAAAATATGCCTATGTTTTGGAATTACCAAGCCTGTGTTAGTTGGTTACACAGATGCAGACATGGCCAGCGATGTTGACTCGAGAAAGTCTATTTCAGGTTACCTAATTATCTTTACAGGGGGAGCCATATCATGACAATCAAAATTGTAGAAATGTATTGCTCTATCCACCACTGAAGCAGAATTTATTGCTGCAACTGAAGCATGCAAGGAGCTCCTATGAATGAAAAAGTTCTTAGATGAACTTGGTTTTCAACAGGATAGATATCAACTTTTTTACGACAACCAGAGTGCTATTCACCTTAGGAAAAAATTCCTCATTCTATTCAATATCAAAGCATATTGATGTGAGATATCATTGGATCAGAGAGGTGTTAAAGAAGAAGCTATTAAATCTTGAGAAGATTCACATGGATGAGAATGGATCAAATATGACGACAAAAGTTCTACCCAGGGGAAAGTTTGAGTTCTGTCTATCATTTACAAGAATGATAGTAAATACCATGTAGTTGGTAGGGGAGAATTGTAAGAAGGTATCGACATACATGGTACTGCCATAGCTTTTTTTTAAAAAAGGAAGCAAGTTGTCTACAACAACTTGCATGCAACAAGTTGTTTTTACGACAACTTGCATGTAAGCTGTACGCTTGACATGTAAAAAGGTGGTGGAGGGTTTATATAAAGACCCTCCTTCCTTCTTTCATAAGCATGCTTCCAAATACATATATATGTGGTAATGTTTTAAAGTCTTGAGTGAGAGAGTGATTTTGGGTATTTTTAGGAAATGTTTTTCCTAAAAGGGTGAGTGACAAAATGGTGAGGATATTATCCTAGGGATAGTAAATTTGGGAAACACCTTCTGTGTGAGTGTCACTATTTTGTTGTTTTATTTTTCACTCTCTGTACCTCCTATTTTCATTAGTGGAAATTTTATTCGGAGTTTGGCAGGTGGACGTAGCCTAAATTGGAGGGTGAACCACGTTAAATTTTTACGTGTTATTTTCTTACTTATTTTGCCTGTGGGATTTAATTCGTAAAATTTCCAAATAGTAACCATATGTGTTTTTGCAATTGAACTCACCCTTAAATCAGACAATTTTTAACAAATCAATTATGAATTTCCACAGTTTAAAAGACTTATTGCATAATCCTTCTTCCATTTGCTTATTCTTATTCTCTTATCTTCTTTAATTTGAGAAACAAATCCATTGACATGTCAATGTTATTAGAAGTGCTACAATCAGTGTTTTGCATATCACATAGAACTGGAGTATTTCCTAAACCTCCTAAACACCCACTCACACCACCTCTTCCCAAGCCTCTCCTTGGTCCGACAACCAAAAAGACCTCCACATCATCGACCCTAATGTCGACAGTAATGATCATCATTGCCAAACCTGGTTTTATCAACCTTGCTATCACAAATAACAAATGGACTCAAGTGAAGAACTGTTAGACCCCGAACTTTTCTTGGAAGTTAGCATTATTAAATGAGAATTTGTTGGCGTTGAGTTATGAATAAAATCAGAATTTTGAGTTAATAATTTATGGAGTTTATTTATGAATATTTATTTTATATGGTTGTATGGATCAAATGGAAGTGTTAGAATTAAGTTAAGGATATAGAAGGCATTAGTTAAATGAAAAGAGTAAGATTCGAAAGGTTGAAGTTGTCTTAAAATTCATGAGAGATTTGTGTATAAAGGTCGCATGAGTGAAGTGTAGGAAAAATAAAATAAGAATAAAAAGGAAAGGGTGAGACGCGTACACGAAAGAAAGAAAGAGAGAAATTAAAGAAGAACCTAGAAGAAGATAGAAAAGAGGATGAGAGTCGTGTAAAAATAAGAGAAAATGTAACACCCCCTCACCGTAAGGTACGCACTGGGATGCTCATAGGTCATTCCGGTACATATCCTATGATAAGGGAGCGCTACGTGCAATCACTACAGTTACTCCACATGGCATCACAT
>JAOQML010053603.1:0-10228 GCA_027568935.1 Erythroxylum urbanii
TCGCACGTAGCGCTCCCTTATTTTAGGATATGTATCGGAATGACCTACGGGCGTCCCGGTGTGTACCCTAGGGTAATAGGGTGTTACACACACTCCAAAATTCTTGTAGCAGTCTTGTTAGCAGATCTTATAAAGTACAGGTTCATCCCAAATATAATGGCTGCATTGAAATAAAAACCTCTTCCTTTGTTGATACGATAAATCGAATGGAAGGATACCACCTGGGAGGTAGTTTACAATATCTGCAAACCAAGGAAGGAAAGATTTATTTTCTATCATCAACAGCTCGTCAGGGAAGATTTCTTTGATATCCTCTTCCTCGTCACGATGTCCTACTTCGAGTCAGGATAAATGATCTGCTACGACATTTTCTACTCCCTTTTTGTCTTTGATTTCAATGTTGAATTCTTAAAGCAGAAGTACCCATCGAATAAGCCTAGCTTTGGCATCCTTCTTAGTGAAAAGGTAACGCAATGCTGCATGTTCTATAAACACAATAACTTGTGAACCTAACAAATAAGCACAAAAATTTTCACAAGTAAATACCACTGTAAGAAATTCTTTTTCAGTAGTTGTATAATTCAATTGGGATCCTATCAATGTCTTGCTTGCATAATAGATAGTATGTAACCTCTTTTCCATCTGCTAACCTAGCACACACCCAATAGCATGGTCGCTTGCAGCACACATAATCTCAAACGGGAGTGACAAATCCGGCGATGTCAGAATTGGTGTTGTTATCAATGCCTTCTTCAACCTGTTAAACGAATTCAACCAGTTGTCATCAAAAATAAAAGACACACCTTTTACCAATAGATGAGTCAAAGGTTTTGCAATAAGGGAAAATCTCTAATGACTTGTCTGTAAAACCTTGCATGAGTAAAGAAAGCTCAGACACCCTTGATGTTGGAGGGAGGCGGTAACTTTTCAAATTACTTATGTCTTAACTCAATCCACTTCAATCCCTTTATATGAAATCTTGTAACCTAACACAATTCCCTCTTCAACCATGAAATGACATTTTTCCCAATTTAGAACTAAATTTGACTCCTCACATCTTTGGAGCACTTTATCTAAGTTCAGGAGACAGTTATCAAAAGACTCTCCAAAAATAGAGAAGTCATCTATAAATACTTCCATAAAGTTTTTGTTCGTGTCTGCAAATATGACCATCATGCATCTTTGAAATGTAGCAGGTGCATTACATAAACCAAAAGGCATCCTTTGGTATGCAAATGTTCTGTGTGGACATGTAAAAGTGGTCTTCTCTTGATCTTTCGGATATATAAATATTTGATTGTACCATGAACATCCATCCAGAAAGCAATAAAAAGAATGACTAGCCACTCTTTCAATCATTTGATCCACAAAAGGCAAAGGAAAGTGATCCTTCTTGGTGGCCAAATTTAACTTTCTATAGTTAATGCACACTCGCCATCTTGTGATAGTCCTAGTGGAGATCTTTTCCCCTTCTTCATTTTCTATAAATGTCATGCCACCCTTCTTTGGCACATATTGTACTGGGCTGACCCACTCACTATCTGAAATTGGGTAAATTATTCGAATTTAACCTTCGTTGTCTTTCTCTTACAGTTTTATAACCTTATTCTAAGTTGATCCTATGCATCACAAAATTAGGGCTAATCTCTTGAATATCAAAAATTTGCCACCCTACAGCTTTCATCCTTTTCCTAATAGTCTCCACCACTTTCTCTTCTTGTTCACAGTTTAATTCATTTAAGATAATGATGGGTAAGGTTTGGTTCTTTACTAAAAAAGTTTATCGCAAATGAGCAGGTAAAGGTTTAAGCTCTAGAATTAGAGGATTAACATTAGAGGGTGGTATAGGTGCACCAACCCTCTCTAATCATTCGAGCTCCACTTTCTCATATACATCCTCCTCCTTTTCACTTTCATCTGTGTGTTTTTCATTAAACTCATTGACTTCTTTAATATCCTTTACACATTCATCTACCACATCAATTTTCATACACACATTTTCATCCATTGGTTTCTTCAAAGATTTTGTCATTTTAAACTCAACCTGTTCAGCACCAATTCTTAATACAAGTTTCCCTTCATGCACATCAACTAATGCCCTACCAGTATTCTTAAAGGGCCTACCCAGAATCAATGGACAATCCTTATTAGCTTCAAAATCTAACACAACAAAATCAACATGAATTATAAACTTATCCACTTTTACCAATATGTCTTTCACAACTCCAAATGGTTTTTTGATTGATTGATCTATAAGTTGAATCAACATCGAAGTTGGTTTGACCTCTCCTAATCCAAGTTTTCGGAAATAAGACAAAGGCATCAAGTTAATACTTACACCTAAATCACATAAAAATTTGGAAAATTCAAACTCTTCGATAACACATAGAATAGTAAAACTCCTTGGATCATGCAATTTTGAAGGCATCTGACTTGAAATAATAGAACTATAGTTCTCCGTCAAAGTAACTGTCTGATTGTCTTCCTAAGTACACTTGTGCGTGAGTATATCCTTCAAAACTTTTGAATACTTAGGCATGCACTCCAAAGCTTCTACTAATGACAAATTAATCTGTAACTTCTTCAATTTTCCAAAACTTGGAAAATTGAGTGTCCACTTGATGTTGTTTTACTCTTTATGGATACGGGAGTTTGGGTTTGTATGGTGGTGGCAGTACATAGGACTTCCCTTCATCTTCTTCTTTTTCTTCAATCTCTTTACTTTTCTCTTTTTCTTGGTTATCTTTTCGTACATTTGGCTCATCCATTTGCTTTCCACTTCGAAGTGTAATAGCTTTGAGTTGCTCCCTTAGGATGACCGTAGTATTGCTTGATAATATACCTATACTCTGAGCAAATAAAGCATCAGTAAGTTGACCTACCTGCACCTACAAGCTATGAATCGATGATGCATAGTTCTTCATGATGTGATCAAAAATTTCCTCTATCCTCTTTTGATTCTTCTCTTGGCTTACATGTATCTTTTTATGATTTTCTTGTGATCTTTGCTGGTCACCTGCATTATTATTACTCTAAGAGAAATTTGAGTGGTTTTTTCAACCCGGATTATATGTGTTCGAGTATGGGTTATTACCTCGCTGTGGCTAGCCTACATAACTTACCTGTTTAGTCCCACTAGTTCCTAATAATAAACATTCTACTAAGCTGTGGTTATTCTCCCCACATAGCTCACATTGTGCTTATATTGCCTTACCTACTAAGGTGGACGTCCCTTGCATATTGTTTAGCTACTTTGTCGAGGCCATATTTTGAGCCTGCAATGCAGTAACTAGGTCAATAGGTATCATACCTTTTTGTTCCTTCTGTCCTTGTCTACTACTCTCACTCGACCACATGTAGCTGTTGCTTGCCAACTCCTCCAATGAATTATGGGATGCTTCCACCGTATTCCTCATTAATGAACCTCTGGTTGCTGCATCAATTGTTCCCCCTGTGCTCGGATTCACTTCATTATAAAATGTTTGAAGCAGGAATTCCTTTGGGAGGTTATGATGAGGGCAGTTCCTTTGAAGTTCTTTCAATCGCTCCCAAGCTTCGTAGAGAGATTCTCTATCACACTACTGGAAATTTGTTATTTCCTTTATAATCCTCACCGTCTTTGTTAAAGGAAAATATTTTGGGAGCAATGCTTGGGTGAGCCGCTCCCAAGTTGTAATCTAGCCTGGATTCAAAGAATTGTACCATGCTTTAGCTTGATCCTTCAATGTGAATGAAAATAGTCGCAACTTCACTGCATCGTCAGACATTCTGTTGAATCTGAATGTGTCACAAATCTTTAAAAAATTTGCAATGTGAGCATTTAGATCCTCATTGGATAACCCATAGAATTGCACACTGTTTTAAAGAATGTCGAGTAGTGCTGGCTTTATCTCAAGGTTATTTGTTTGAACTACTAGCCTCGCCACTCCTTGAGGACTAAACCCTGGTCTCACGAAATCCATGAGTGTTCTTTATGGTCCTCCTTGCTATCCTTCTTCAACCATATCTTGATCTGAGAAATTTAATCACTTTTCCCTTCTTATTTCTCTTTTGTGCTTCTTAATGTTAGGGAATTCGTATTCAATAACGTCTTTTGTCCTCCGTATGCTCCTTGTGTTCATACACCTACAAGTCCATAAGATAATGTATCAAAAATCTTAAATCAAAGTATTCTAAATTAAACAAGATGCTAAACAATCAATCCCTGGCAACAGCACCAAAAACTTGTTAATGGATTGTAAAACCTATCTACTTATTTTATGCTCAAAAATTACAAATGAACGGGTCGTAACTTGTAGTTAGAAAGAGCAGATATCGATCCCACAGAGATTGATGGCCAGACACCACTTAATTTAGAAAAGACTTTGTTTAAGAAATAAAATTGTTTAATGCAACTAATCTAGAAGATTAAATTAAAATTAAAAGACTAATGTAACAATGGACAATACCGCAATTGCAGAAAGTCTAAATTCAAGGATCTAAATACTAAAGATTACTTTTTCCTTATTCCGTCTCCCTCATATTTTATTGATTGAATTGTGTCGCATCCTAGATTTCTGAATGTACTAATTACCCTCTCTTAAGGCTTAACTATTTTTCCTTAATTGAATTGACGAGAATAGATTAAACGATCTCTCAACCTACCCAATGACTTTACCGATTCAACTAGTTATTACACTATCCTATGGATGATCAATTGACTATTTGAGATCTCTCTTCTAATTATTCAATTGACATAATAATTGCTAGTCTATAGGTCGCCAACTCTCATTGTACAATCCTACACAATTTTCATCTCACTCACTCTCTTGATTTGTTGCGAGATGACAATTAAGAACAACAATTATCAAAGACACTTCATTCATTTCAATAAAACATGAGTTCTGACAAAATAATGAAAAAGAAATCCCTAATATGAAATTAGCCTAACATAGTCTCCAGAACACTATCAACATTCAAATAATCTTTCTTTAAAAAGAAGGGAAGAGATTAAAATGATAGAAAGTGAATAAGAAAACTCATTCTCTTCTTTGCCAAAATATGGAATTTTGGTGTTGATTTACTATTTTGCCCGATCTTGATGATGATCCTTGTTTTCAATCCTTCTTTGATGCTCTAAATATGTGTTCTTCATCTAAGGATGGTCTTTCTATAGGTAGGTGTCGTCCCCCTTGAATACGGAGGCTTCCTCTCTTTTTATAGTCCAAAAACCCTAGGTTTAATGAAGCCTCACATATTATTTCGAGTTTCAATTCCCATGTTTGTGGGAATCTGTATGATTCCCACGAGCGTGGGAATTATAGGCAGAAACATTTTGTCCTGATTTCCCACATCTGTGGGAATTTACCTAATTCCCACGAACGTGAGAATTGGTCCCAGATGTAATCCTCTTGTCTTCTCTTCTATACTCTCTTGTTCATCCTCCAACTTGCTTCCTCTCTTTTCCTACATAAAAATAAGCAATTCTTACGCTCAATTAGCATCCAACACACAAGAACACAATGGAAATCAAGCTTAATGAAAACATGCAAACTATATCCTAAACTAGAGCGATAAGCAACCATTATGTAAGAAAACATAGGCTAATTACCTATAAAAAAAATATCCTAATGCACACCTATCAGCTAGATGCCTATCATTTGTGTCATTAAATTCTTAACCTATATGCTATTAGGAAGGAACGCAACAGGCTTGATTAATATAAAGTCACAGATACATCATCGATGTGACAAATCTTCAATAAATGGAAACCTTCATCAACAAAAATGTTTTGACTCGAACATTGAATTAGTTTACCATGATATTGGTCATTACACATTCCAGTATGTCGTTAGATATTGTCTGTGCTGAAAATTTTTGTCATTGTAAGTTGAGTTGGAGTTGAATGTGTTGTATCAACTAGTTATAGGACTGCTCTTATGTGGTGCATTTGTCTTGAAATATTTTAAAATTTCTTTGTTCCCATATAGTAGTGATTACCGAGGATAAGGCTATCTAAAACCATTTGCATGCAGTGTTGTTTTGATAGCTCATCCGTTGGGTTTGGAAGCTTTGTAGGTTGTCATTCGCTCCATTTGACATGCATTTATTATGAAGCTCCCTCCATATGTTCCTAATGTAATGAAATTTGAATAATAAGAGTTCACTAGTTTCTTTCGCTTCTTTGCATAGACAACAATAGTTGGCAACTACGTATATTTGGCAATTTTATCAATTGTTTTTAGTTTGCCCTTCACAGCAAGCCATAAGGTGAAAGATGCTCGAGGTTAAATATGATTGGCCTATATGTCTTTAGACATGTCAATTTGGGAAGTTCTTTGAAAGAATGCTCCTTATAAGAGAAGTTTTATAAGCCACCAGCAGCTGCATGTCTCTAGATGTATGTATATGTTTCATTATTGCAATAAGTGCTACATATTTCATCAGCTAAGGAGGTGGGGATTGTTAAGTTCTGAATCATCTCTTTGCTTTGTAATGATTTAGCCACCTACACTTCTAAAGGGATAAAGCTCTTAAGAAATTAGCAACACTGGAGGTAATCAAAGGTGTTGAATGGAAAACAAATTCCTAGTTTTACGATCAAAACCGTAAGTATACGGTTCGTGACTTGTAGTAATAAACAGATATCGATCCCATAAGGATTGTGCTTAGGCATCACATAATTTAGGTTAATCTTTACTTAAGAAACAAATTTTTATGGAAATAAACTAGAAAATTAAATTAAATTAAACAACTAACAAAACATAAATGACACTCAAAATTGTAAAAACTTGGAATTCAAGATTTTCACAACTATAAATCACTTTTTCCCTATCTTGTCTCCCTTCTATTTAGTTAATTAAATTATATTTCACCTAAGATGTCCTAATGTATTAACTACCCTCTCTCAAGGTGTAATCAATTGTCCCTAACAAAATTAAATGGAAATGATTAAGCAATCTCTCAATCTACAAAAATCAATCCATCAACCAATGCAATTAGTTATTAAATTTACCTATGGGTGACCAATTAATTAGCTAAGATCTCTCTTTCAACTATTCAATTAACTTAATGAATGTAGGTCTATAAAATTCCAATTCTCATTGTATAATCCTACACAAATTATCTGACAAAACCTCTCAATGTATGGTAAGTTATATATATATATTCAACATTCGTCAAAAACATTTATCATTCAAATCAATAAAATAGGAGTTTAACAAGAAGTTCAAAAGTAATCTTTGTAATTAAATTTGCCACTCATGATGTCCATACATCCCCAACGATCAAATAATCCATCATACAAGTACTAGAAGAGAAAAAATAAAAGAAATCTAAATGAATCAAACTCCTCCTCATCTTGGCTTCAATCTAGAAAATTTGGCGTTTGTATGCTCTTTTCCAAATTGTGAATGAAAAACCTTGAATCTCTACCTCTCTCGAAGCTCTAAACCTTTGTTTTTACTCAAGGTGACAATTCTCACACAATTTCCATAGGGTTTTTATCCTTACATAGTCATGAAAACCTAAAAGAATAAGTGAACCCTGCATGCATCCTCAGGTTAAACATCCCACGAGTGGGGGAAACGGTATGAAACCTATGATCATGGGTTCTTGCATTATAATTCCTCCTTTTCTCTTCTTGTCTCTTGGTCTCTAACTCAATGACAAAGGTTGCCACCTCCATTCCTACATCAAAATAATTAATTCTTACCCTAAATCAATAGCAAACATAAAAGAACACAATGAAAATCAAATTGAACAAAAACATACAAAATAAATCCTAAAACACAACAATAATAACATATTATGTAGGAAACACATGCCAAATACTTTAGAAAAGCACACACACTAATGTACAACTATCAACTTCCCTAGACTTAAATCTTTGCTTGTCCTTAAGAAAATTCAAGCACAAGTAATCAATTTCATCACTTCATTTTTACAAAGATCAAAGCATGCAGTCCCTTAAATTTTTGCTAACTCAAATGTCAAACTACTACGCATATCATGAATATTTTTCATTAATATACATGAGCAAACTCAACATATGGCACCATCACTCAAAGAAAAGTATAGATGCAAAATTAATCTTCCTCACGATTTCACTCATTTCTCTCAAGTGTTTGATGGTTAGTGTTTCGCTTAAGCTTCCTATACGAAACTACACTACTATAGGCTTGCTAATACACCTATTCTCCTCTACAATGATTACATGCATAAATAGATCAAAAGGACTTGCTTAGGGTTGTAATGTGGTAAGGTTTAAGGTGAGTAAAAAGGTTAAAGGGTTTAACATAAGCATTTGTAAAGTAATAAGTGGACAAAGGGATAACAAAACATAATTTTAAGATACACAAGTGTAAGTACACTACTACTCCTACTTATTGATGATACTAAAATGTTCTTATATTTTTCTTTCCTTTTCTTTTTCTCTTTTCTTCATTTTTTTTAATAATATGGAAGAAACAATGAACAAAATAAAAACTAAATATAATATGATTCAGTAGCAGAAGTATCGCTTAACTCATCTTGGAAAAATTTTGTAGCAAAAATCCCAACTAATGCATCACTTAATACTCTACTAAGCTTGTGACTAGGTAGGTTAACAGGGTTTTAGGTTTTTAAATTTAGGGTATTTTCTAGAAACAAAATGGTTAAGGCTCAACGGGGGTAGTAAGGGATCATAAAAGGTAGGTCATTTAAGCTAAGGCTTAATACAAAAAAGGCCTTAATCATCTCTATTAAGCATGCATCTAGTAGACTCAAACCAATTCAAAGCAAGTTCTGAAGGTAATAACCTAAGGAAGTATCACACAAACAAAGAAATAAAATGACTATAGATGGAGTTATATAGGCTTAATCCTCACATTCGCTTAAAGGAAAATTCATTATGCATCTCTAAACTATGTCATTGCTCAAGTGTCAAATTATAAGTAAGCTTATGTAACCAACTACTTTTCATCACTCAACATGGTTCACTCTCTACTTAAGTAGACTAATATGAGTTCATTCATGCATTCAATCTCATTCCAACTAGCATGACAAAATCTCATGGCAAAACAAATCGAAATGGTTCAAGTGTGAATCCATTGCTTAACACAAAACAACGTAATATGACTAAAACAAGCATCCTAATTAAGAAAATCCAAACAATAAGTAAAATAATGCAATTGACAAAGCAAGTGTCACCTCCCTATACTTAAAGAACACATTATCCTTAATGTGACAAGGTAACCACAAAATAAGGTAAAATGACATCAAACCAAACAAAAGATAAAACAACAAATTAATTAAAACAATGTAAAAAATTTAGGGTGAGAAGGCTCATAAAGATTGTGGTGGCAACGATGTTGGGGAAAGGACTTCAATATTATTCCTTTGGATGAACTTGAGGAATTTCTTCTTCATGTACCAATGCTCCTTATGCACTTGTTTCATTTGGATGCTAAGCTTATTAGTTTGCAGAGTCATTTATTGATGGTTAGAGGCCATCTGGTTTAGGATTTGCTAGAATTTGTCGACCTCTGCTGCTGCAGTTGGTTCCTCTTCCACTGATTTTTCTTGTTACCGTAGAGGCACTTGATATATGGATGGTTAGGAAGTGGCTGCATTCTTACCCTTCCTGTTCTTAACAGCTATGCATGTCTGAGGATTTCAGAGCCTCATAGAATAAGGCTCCCAAATTTCAGAGCGCCTCAAATAAGGGACATCAAAAACATCATATCTAGCTATACGCACACTATCCACATCAATGTTGTAAAATAATGCCAAAGCAATAACAATGTATGACATGTCAAAATAAGAGCTCTTCTTATTAACACTACTCATAATAAATAAAAAATTCGATAAGGTGTATTTATTTTGATTTTTTAATCCATGCACCAAAGGAAGAAAATTTCTTCAGCCGAGCACTTATTACTTTTAGTTTTGTTAAAAACCATTAAGCACATAAACTTATAAAGAAGTAAGTGCTTGGTACTACGAATTAAAGTATTTGGTGCATTCCTAGAGTCAAAATTGGTTTCACCTGTTAGAATTTTCTAGTAATCATCCACATAAAAGTCCTTGTGTTCATCCAAAACTTTAGTGTTCAATAAATCAAAAAGCACATGAATGATAGTAAAATCAAGTTTATAAACATGGCCACCTATCCTAAACTAGAATATATCCATTTTAGGATGGTAGCGTATAGTAGCGAAAATTTTGACAGTCATCATAGGATATATCGGTACATCACAACAAATTA
>JAOQML010053642.1:0-10227 GCA_027568935.1 Erythroxylum urbanii
AATTGTTAAGTGATGTGACACGCCACCCTCGCGGGGCACGAATTCGGATATCACCATCGATATCGGGTTCGGGTTCGACAAGAGTGGGGTGTTACAGTGTGAAACAACACGGGCAGACTATGTAACCTTCGGGTCTGGAAATTTTTTTGTATCAGGAATACACGGCCAGTGTGAATATACACGGCCCGACCATGTAACCTTCGGGTGTAACGAAACTTTTCACCCTACAAGACCCCTTCAATGGATCCTAACTCCATTCTAACATCCCTTTTTCTCATAATCTCCTCAAATCCACCTCTTCTAGTGCCATATCACTTCAATCTCCATAGTTGTTCCGTATATACATCCTTTGCGACATCCTAATTTGTAATGGTCATAAACTCTCAACTCCGATATCCAAAACTCACATACTTTATACAGTTAGAAAGCTACAACGTTAGGATATAACTCTCATGAAGACAACTTGGGCTAAATCTACCTAGATCAATGCAGTGTTTTCTTTGAGTTCAGAACACAATCTCTCCACCTATGAAAGCTTGCAAAATTCAATATCTCTTTATATCAATCCAACTACTAAGTACTTTTGAATCTCACCTCAATGATTTATCACATGCAATCCTTCCAACTCTAACATGCTATTCTAATACTAACAAAAATTTGAAATCTCAACAAAGAAGAATATGCACATACACATTCCATTATACTCAACCTTTAAAATAACATAATCATACATAAAAAGGAACTTCTCAATTTCTCATTCTCATTTCTAAACAAAGTGAATGTTTGAACAAGCTTTACTTACATATCAACATACACATCAACTTAATACAAAATTCAAAAGGATGCTCATATTTGATATGCCTATAAAGCTATCCAAAAAATAGTTACTAGCTAAGTGCAAAAGATTTCTAACTATCTTGGAATTCCGAATGCCTTGCAAGGATTGACTGATCTTCTCAATCTGCACTTGAGGAGTGGGAAAAATATTAAGTTGAGCTGCACAGCTCAGTGGCTAATATATTTATAGCCATTGGCGATGAGCCACACAATTAAACATACATGCATCTAATCATATAAGCAAACTCATCTCATCTTGACCCAACAATGTAAGTTCAACATTCTTAACTCATAACTCAATACATCATCACATAAAACATATTGGATGTAATTTAACATCAAAGCATAACACTCAAATTGCATCATAACTTAACATATCAAAATGCAAATGCACAACAAATGGCTCGAGGGTTCCGTGGAACAAAACAGAGAAACCAAAGTTTACTCTGTGAATAAAACGAGTCCACTTTTCGGATCTCGTGTGCCATAAATGGGCAGCCGGGAGAAGGCTTTATGTCGACATGCACGTGACTACGAAACGGTTCCTCTCTCGCCTAAACTCAATCAAATCTCATGTTTAATTCAATCAATCACAAGTTCATATTCTCATTCTTTTTCTTCTTTCCATTTAATCAAAATGTCATGATACAATTCCAAGGCATAGTATAACTATACTCAAAATTCAATTATTTTATCATATGTCATACATCATAATGCAAATTTCCACATCATAATATTTCAAAGCAAATCAT
Source organism: Erythroxylum urbanii (assembly GCA_027568935.1). Taxonomy (NCBI): domain Eukaryota; kingdom Viridiplantae; phylum Streptophyta; class Magnoliopsida; order Malpighiales; family Erythroxylaceae; genus Erythroxylum; species Erythroxylum urbanii. Next base: position 1,590 of record JAOQML010053642.1, read on the forward strand.
TTTAACACACAACACACACACAAGGCATTTTGCTCATTACACAATAACCATAAACAAATTACCCACCTTATAACTCTTGAAAATCCAAACTCAATTGTGCCCTTCCTCCTGCTCTTGGGTAAGTTGTTCTTGATTTTCTAACACAGCGAAAAATTCTCATTCAATTCCAATTCAAATGGAAATCCCCCAAATTTCCGTAATCACAACAAAATGAAATTAACACAAATCAAGCTCAAACTTAACCTACCCATAGTCCATTTAGGTTAGAAAACCCAAAACCTAGCTTAGAAATCCAAAATCAAATTGGTTTCACTTCCTCTTCTTTCTTCCTTCATTCCCAACACAAACCCTAGTCTCTATTTAATCCCTTTTCAAACCTAGCAAGAAGAAAGATGAAAACTTACCTCTAACAAGTTGATTTCCTCTTCTTTTCTTATTCCTTCCAAGTTTCCCACAATTTTCCTCCTTTTCCCTAGCTTCTCTCACGACTCTTTCTCACTTCTCTCTCCTTATTTTGTTTCTCCCTTCTTTCTTTCCTTAAATTTTCGTTTTTGCTTCTTCTAATAACCAAGACAACACTTCCTTTACCTATTTTACCTTTAATGAGAATTAAAAGTCTAACTTACCCTTCCTTCAATGCTTCTTGACTTTCTTAAATATAGTGACATGCCAAAATTGCCCTTATTCCTTCTTAAAACATTAATTTCACTAACTAGTGAAATAAAATCCTACTAACATTGAAATAAATAATTAAAGTCTAATAAATAATTCTATTATGACCTCATAATTCATGTTAAGGCAAAAATTCAAATTCCATGCTTATTCCATAAACTATCATGCTTAATTCAACAAAAAAATTTCAGAGGCCACATAATAAATGAAACAAAGAGACATTGTAACTTACCTTTCCCACACGTAACATGGGTTTTACCTCTAGGATCGATGAGTCGTAATAATGCTATTTCAAATACTACTAGGAGATGTCATTGGGATGTCTCATACACGCTAGCCCTATACAACACACAATAAACTAGAATAAGTAGATATGAAATAATTAAATAATTAAATTATCAAAATAACATAATGAGTTAGAAATGTTGGGTTGCCTCCCAACAAGTGCTAAATTTAATGTCCTTAACTGGACTAGGCCACCATGATGTCAATTTTAGAATGTGATGGTGGAAATGTATCCAACCATCTCTCCCTCAAAATAATGCTTAAGTCATTGCCCATTGACCATAAAAGGATTTTGTTCATCCCTTCTAATCTCCACAGCTCCATGTGGGTATACCTTGGTCACCACAAAAGGTCCAAATCATCTCGACTGTAATTTCTCTAAAAAAAATTTTAAACGAGGGTTAAATAGCAAAATTTTTTGACTAGATTTAAATTCTTGCCAAAGGATATGCTAGTCGTGGAAAGCCTTGGTTCTCTCCTTGTATATTCGAGCATTCTCAAAAGCATCTAGGTGAAATTCATCTAGTTCATTCAACTCCATTAGTCTCCTCTGTCTAACCTCTTTGCGGTCATAGTTCAACTTTCAGATTGCCAACAACACCTTATCCTCAATTTCAACCAGAAGATGACAAGATTTCCCAATGACTAACCTGTATGGGGACATACCCAAAGGAGTCTTGTATGTTGTCCTCTATGCCCAGAGAGCGTCATCAAGCTTCAATGCCCAATCCTTTCTTGAGGCATTAACAATTTTTTCCAAGATTTGCTTGATTTCCCTATTCGACACCTCAACTTGTCCATTGGTTTGAGGGTGGTAAGTGGTTCCAAACTTGAAATGGCACCCTTATTTCACCAATAGAGATTTAAATTGATGATTTTGAAAATGTACCCCATTGTCACTGATTGTAACTCTCGGAACTCCAAACTTTGAAAATCTGTGCTTCTTAACAAATTTCATACCACTAGCTCTAGTGTTGTTTGACAAAGCTATGGCTTCCACCCATGTGGATACATAATTAACCACCATAAGGATGTATTCATTACCAAGGATACTGGAAATGGTCCCATAAAGTCTAAACCCCAAACATCAAAGAGTTCAACCTCTAAAATCCTTGACTGAGGCATCTCGTGCTTCCTACCGATGTTCCTTGTTCTTTGAAACCTATCACATGTCATAATAAAAAGTTTTAGCATCCTTAAAAAGAGTAGGTTAGTAAAACCCTGATTGTAAAAACTTTGCTGTCATTTTGTTAACACCAAGGTGTCGACCATAAAGAGAAGCATGGCAATGATACAATATTGATCGCATCTCCTCATCAGGTATACATCTTCTAATTATCCCATCAGTACACCTTATAAAGATCAACGGGTCGTCCTAAAAGTAATTCCTCACCTCAGATAACAATTTCCTTCTCCTATGGTATGAATAATCACTTCAGATAATGATAGACACCAGAAAATTAACATGATCAGCAAACCAAGGAACATTTTCCGTAATAAACCACATATTCTCATTAGGAAAGGCATCGTTAATCGGTTCAGCTCCCATATTGTCACCTTGCTCAAGTCGCAAAAGATGATTAGCTACCAAATTTTCGGATCCCTTCTTGTCTCTAATTTCCAAATCAAATTCCCGTAAGAGTAAAATCCATCTAATTAACCTTGGTTTGGCATCGTTCTTTATAAACAAGTATTTCAAAGCAGAATGGTCAGCGTAAACAATTACTTTGGAACCTACAAGATAAGATCTAAATTTATCAAATGCAAAAACCACTACTAGCAATTATTTCTTTGTATTAGCATAATTAATTTGAGCATCATTAAGAACTTTGCTAGCATAATAAATGACATGTAATTTTTATCCTGTTTTTGTCCTAAGATAGTCTCAAGTGCATAATCACTAGCATCACACATCAGCTCAAAAGGGAGATTCCAATTTGGTGCAGCCATTATAGGAGCTGAGGTAAGTTCCTTCTTCAACCTATTGAAAGCATTAAGACATTCATCAGTAAATTCAAAAGGGACTTCCTTTTGCAACAAAGCACATAAAGGTTTAGAAATCTTGAAAAAATCTTTAATAAATCTTCTATAAAACCCTACATGCCCAAGAAAACTCCTTATTGCTCTAATCGAATTGGGAGGTGGTAATTTATTGATGACTTCAATTTTAGCTGGATTCACCTCTATTCTATTATTTAAGATTTTGTGTCCTAGGACGATCCCTTCTTATACCATAAAATGGCACTTTTCTTAGTTTAACACAAGATTGATTTCTTAACGTCTTTGTAAAACTTGTTCTAGATTAAACAAACATGCATCAAAAGAACTAAAAACAGAAAATTTGTCCATAAATACCTCAATTATTTTCTCCACCATGTCAGAGAATATGGACGTCATGCAGCGTTGGAAAGTGACAGGAGCATTTCACGAACCGAAGGGCATCCTAAGATACGCAAATGTACCATAGGGGCAAGTGAAGGTGGTCTTTAACTAATCCTCTAGGGCTATGGGAATTTTGTTATAACCTGAATAGCCATCTAAAAAGCAGTAATAATCATGCCTCGCTAATCTTTCCAACATTTGATCAATAAAAGGTAGAGGGAAGTGATCTTTTCTAGTTATTGCATTTAATTTCCTGTAGTCTATGCAACTCCACCCTGTCACAACCCTAGTGGAAATTAATTCATTACTATCATTAGGGATGAAAGTCATGTCACTTTTCTTTGGTACCACCTACACATCCAAGAGTTATCAGAAATAGGATAGATAATTCCTGTATCAAGTAATTTAAGTACCTCAGATCGCACAACTTCCTTCATATTGGGATTGAGTCTCCTCTGATTTTCCACACTAGGTTTGTGGTTTTCCTCCATTAAGATCATGTGAACACAAATAAAGGGGCTAACTCCCTTTATGTCAACAATATTCCATGCAATAGCCTCTTTACACGTAACACCCTTAATAACTTCTCTTCTTAAGAGGAATTCAAAGAAGAAGAAATAATAACTGGATATGTATTTGATTCTCCCAAGAATGCATATCTCAAATGAATTGGAAACTGTTTTAGTTCAAGTTTCAATGGACTTAATATAGAAGGTAACAATTTAGGTTTAGGAGGGCCCACTTCTTCAATTTGAGATCTGTACCTAAAACCATTAGCTTGCAATCTATATGCATAGTCCATTAACTCATCATCCAATTCATTCTCCTTTATTCCTAAAGCTAGGCATATCTCTAAAGCATCATTATACATTAATTTAATAGATTCAAGTGTAAGAGAATCAATTACATCTACCCTATAGGTGACTTCTTCGAAAAAGGGTCCCTTTAAAACTTTGAAAATGTTAAACACCTCTTCCTCATCACCAACTCTCAAGGTCAACTTACCATCTGGGACGTCAACCAATGCTCCATCAGTGGCTAAGAATGGTCTTCCTAAAATTATAGGAACCTGTATATCAAAATCCATCTCAAACACAACAAATTTAACTGGAATTATAAGCTTACCAACTTTTATTAGTAGGTCCTCAACTATACCAATAGGGTATTGAATTGATCTATCAGTAAGTTGCAATGAAATTGTAGTTAGTTTGAGTTCACCAATTCAAATCCTGTTATAGAGAGACAAAAAAAATAAGATTAATACTTGCACCTCGGTCACATAAGCATTGAAAAATATTAGAAGTATCAAAGTGACAAGGAATAGTGAAACTCCCTGGATCCTTTAACTTAGGGGTAGTTTATTTTGTAAAATAGAACTACGCTCCTCAGCTAAGGTTACTGTCACAAAATTGTCCAGCTTCTTTTTGTTAGAGATGATTTCCTTCAAGAACTTGGTGTAAGCAGGCATCTCAGCAAGTGCTTCAGTAAAAAGGATGTTGATTTGGATCTTCTTAAAAAGGTCAAGGAATTTCTGAAGTTTGAAATCATCATGCTTCTTCTTTACCTTTTGAGGGTAAGGTGTAGGTGGCACAAAGGAAAATTCTGAACTTAGTGAAGACTCCTTCTTTGTTTCAGTTTCTTTAGTCTCTTTTTCTTTATCCAAATTCACAATTTCAGCATCCTTAGTTTCATTTATCTTAGTTTCCTTCTCCTTCAGAACCACACCTTTTATCACCTTACTACTCCTCAAACGAATTGCCATACAATCCTATTTAGGATTCACTTGAGTATTGCTAGGTAACTTTCCCTTACCTCTTTCACTTAACTCTTTTGTCACTTGACTAATTTGCACCTCTAAATTTCTTATGGAAACTTGGTTAGACTGGATGTTTTACTCCATTCTATTCATGGCTTAAGAGCTAGCTTGATTACTTTGATCCATCTTGCTCATAAGTTGAGTAAACACATCTTCAAGCCTATCCACTTTCTTCTCCCAAGGGGAAGGGAATTGTTATTGTGTAGAAGATGAAGGATGTGAATACTGCTGTTTTAGTGGTGCTTGGAACCCAGTGGTCCCATTGGTTTTATAGCCCCTTAATTTTTCCATGAAAATTTTGGATTAAACTTCCAACCTTCATTGTAGGTGTTTGAGAAAGGATCAAATCTCTGACCTTGTCTACCAATATAGTTCACCTCTTCCTCCAGTATTGTTGCTTCATTGTTGATACAACTAGCTGTTGTATGCCTAAATCTACCACAAAGAGTGCAAGGATCCTTACCAAACTTGTTGTCGTTCATCAACATATTCAACTTCTTATTTATCTCAGCAACTTGTTAAGCTATGTCAGATCTAGATCCCACTTCATTAAGAGTAGCAGCCTTGCTCTTAGTCACCTTACAATGTGAATTTTCCGTAACTTTTTTGAATATATTTCATATCTCTTGGGAACTCAGGTTACTAATATTCCCACTAGCATTTAAATCCACCAAAGTCTGATTGTGATCAGTGAGACCATAGTAGAAAAACTGAGTTAAAGAGTATGTATCAAATCCATGAGGAGGACATTGGTTAAGGAGATCATTAAATCACTTCCATGCTTCGTGAAAAATTTCTCCTTCTTTTTGCGAGAACCAATGTATCATCTTCCTGAGTTCGAGAGTTTTATGCGCTAGATACCACTTCATCATGAAAGTCTTCATTACTTTGTCCCAAGTATCAATGGAATCAACCTCCAAGCTCAACAACCAATTTCGTGCTAATCCCTTTATGCAATAGGGAAAACACCTTAGTCTTAACTCATTTTCGGAGAATCCATACAATGGAAAAGTCTTAACTGTAGCATAGAAATCTCTCATAAAGGCTACAACATTATCACTCAGCATTCTATTAAATTGTGGCAACATAGATAAATGAATCTGCTTCAGCTCATAATTCTTTGCTGCCGTAGTCAATCGAATGCAAGAAGGGTTATCTGTAATAAATGGCATCTGATAGTCTCTAATTCTCCTTATCGCAGGATTAACCACCATTGATTCAGCCTGATTTCCTTCATTAAATTGATCGTTCCCCATATCTTGTTCCTCATGCAGAATTGGGTTTTAATTATTATTTGCCATCTCTCTTCTTCTTTGGGCATTGTTCCTTCTATTAGTGCATTCAATTTCAGGATTTAACTCAAGTAGCTGATCGTTGTTCAAATTTCTTAAATGCCTTAAGTGTATGCAGCTCCTGAAATTAGACAAAGAGAAAGAGTTTTAAAGTAATTAATGGAAGAAAACTTAAGGTAAATAAAAGCAATAACTAGAATTAATAGTAGCAAATATAAATTAGTACCGGGCAACGACGCCAAAAACTTGGTCGACAAAATCTGCAAGTGCACAGAATCGTTCTTAGTACTTACACATCAAGTATTCCAAGGTTGTATCCCACAAGGACTAAAATACTCACTACTGAATTAATCCTAATTACGTGAAATAAAAGGACAAGAAACTTAAAAGTTGATTGGATTAGAGCAGACAATAAATTGTAAAGATTGTAAATAAACAAGCAAGAGAAAAATGATGGTTTAAACTTAGGGCTTTGGGGTTCACCAATTTAAGAGATTGATCTATGAATTAAGGAATTGATTGAATGATAAGTTATAATAACAATTTCATAAATTCACTTATATTCTCTCTCAAGACATATAAGAATACCCAACTAGTTGATTACCATCTCTCAATGCGAAATCTAACTAGTTAAATTCATTACGAACAAGCAATCATAAGTTATCACACTAGCTCAGGATATCCCTATCTCTAAATCTAGAGCGTTTATCTTCCTAGTGCACAATTCATACTTCACCTCTCAGTCCATCATATGATTCCTAAGATTGCATATATGGTGATCAAGTATAGAAACAATAATGAAGCTCAAGAAATATAAATATAACCCAAGAACTTTCATTCAACACCAATCAATCCATAAATATAAATTAATCCCCAAAATAGGCTACATCCCTAACCCTAAATGGGGTTTGGTTCCAACACATGATAGAAGAATCCAAATACATATAAAGAATCAACATTCAAGACAGGGTAGAGAGAGAAGACAAAACAAGCTTGCTTCCAATCCTGATTCAATCCTCCTTCTTCCTCTTCTTTTCCTCTTTTAGCTGCTTCCCTTAGTGTGCTGCCTTATTAGTGTGCTACCTTGTTTTCAATCCAACCCCCTAATTTGGTTTTAAAAATGAGTAATTATAGTGTCTTGGGGTCAAAGAAACCTAGTTTTTGCTAAACAGGAAAAGGAGGATCATAAAAATGCCGATAAAGTCTGTTAAGCGAACTTGATATCTGTTGAGGGGACCTTCTCGGGTCTTCTGGAGTAGTTTGGCCAAAGAATGTCTATTAGGTGGACATTATGCCCACTAAGCAGACCTTCTCAGGTCTTCTAGCTTTCCCTCTTTGCTCATGTCCATTTGGAGGGACTTTATGTCCGCTGGGCGGACCTTCTCAGGTTCTCTCCATAAACATGAAATTTTGACCCTTTAAACTGTAAAATCTCTTCTTGAAGTCTTCATAAAAGTTGTAGAATTTAGAGTCGTCTTTGAAAGAATACTTTAATGACCTTAATCTGACATCTACAGTGAAAGTTATGACTCTTGCCCCAAAATCTATCCATTTGCACCTATTAAGCAATAAAGTTGAAATGTGTGAGAATTAATCAATTAAAGCGCAAAATTCACATAAAGATAAGTCAAATTAGTTCCAATTCATCCCAAAATCATATATAAATAATTTGACTTATCAAATTCCCCCACACTTGAACCATTGCTTGTCCTCAAGCAAAAACAAAAGAAAACTAAATACTAAATCCACAAACAAGATATTAATTCCACTTTCGTAGGTGTATGGTGGCATTTAGCATATGTCACAAGCCTTTAAACCACTATGCATCCATAATGGAGGAGTTGTAATCTCCTGAGAGTTTACTTAAAATGAACGATACCCACAAACATTTTCTTTCCATCATTCCACACCTAATCATCGTCATAACTGTTGGGACCGTGTTTTGCGTACTGGGGCGAACTGGGCCCCGCATACCTCAAGTTTGCACGCGACCACAACCTTGGTATTGTCCTCTTTGATACTCGAACTTGAGACCTCAAGGTTTTGTTGCATCTAACTACACGCCTCTTAACATGTATTGAGGTTATTACAAACATTCAAACAAAATTAAAAAGGTCATACACATCAGATACAAGCCCAAAACAAACTCATAATACATTTTTCTCAAAACAAGACTCAGACTCCATTGGCC
>JAOQML010053651.1:0-10227 GCA_027568935.1 Erythroxylum urbanii
GTTAATTTTTTAATTTAGCATGAGAGATTAACTTATGTAAATTTACACTCGTATAAAAATTAATTTGCTCAAATAAATAACTTTATATTTTAAGGAAAATGGTTGCATTTTCTGAAAAGAAATAAATATATGGATGTGAAATATAAAATGACAGTGTCCTATTTACATATCATAGTTGACTTGACCTCACCTCTAAAAATAATTGATGAAAAGGTTATGCTTTTTTAGCATGGGTTTGTGGAATTTCGTGTGAATCAACTTTAATACAGGTTTTTTTATGATAAAAATTTCAAATTGAACTTTTAAGTTCAATTTAAAATAAAAAATTTGTAATAATCAATTTAAATTTCCAACCTATATATCCATATTGAAATTAGGCTTCTGTCACGACTGTGGCCAATGAGTCATGATCGTGACCTATGCTAGTTGGCTTCTATCACGATCGTGGACAATGAGTCACGATCATGGCGTTTGCTAGGTTGCCTCTATCACAATCGTGGCCTTGGCTCCTCATCCGACCTTTCTCCAAATCTTCTTTACCTGATTTCAAACACTAATAGACTCATCAAAAACACCTCAAACATACAAAATTAAAGTCTGATAACATGCTTTAAACCACATAACACTCAAAAGCACAAATAAATAATCACACTAACATAATTCTAAACCTAAACATACACAAATCATCTAATTAAAAACTAAAAACATACTAAATTAGCCCCTAAAACATAATGCAACCTATAAACATACTAAATTACCCCCTAAAACATAATGCAACCTATAACTATCAACATCTCCATACTTAAACTTTTGCTTGTCCTCAAGCAAAAACAAAAACAAAAGCAAAACAAAAACACACCAAACAATAACACATATAAGCACGCATAAGCAATAATGGTACAATGGCATTAAGCTTAAAAAAACTAATTTAACTTCAAACACAGACCTTCAAGTTATTCTAACTTATTAACTTATAAATTCTGTGGCTAAACACTTTAGACTAAATATACATACTAATCAGGACCTTAATGTCAAATTCATTCATCCCCTTAACTTGCACAGATACATTGATAATTATCTAGTCAATCAAAATTTTAAATATCCCTAAGTAGCTTTTTATAAAAATTTGCGCTATTCATAAAGATCGGTAGGTTTTGTTTATCAAAACATTATTTTTGTTAATTTTTATTGACATTAACCTAGTCTTTTGACATGAAGGCAAACATTTGTGATGAATATCCATCGGCTACTCAACTAGGTCATATTTTTAATCATAGGTTTGGTTAGAATATCATTCTAGCCTTTTTATGCTAAGGCAAACATTTGTGATGAATGTCCCCTAGTTGCTCAGCTAGATCACATTCTCAATTCGTTACTAGCTCTATTCATAACCTAAAGGCTATCATAATAGTTATTTTTTAAAAAATACACATATTTTTCACATTTTATTACCTACCTTATTATTTTAGCTAATCATTCTCATTAAAGGATACTAACAATGCTACTTATTCGATTGACCTAAAATTATAAATGTATTTAGCAAATTCCTAGGGTGAATGAACTAACATTATATCCTAATTAACATGCATATTTAACCAAGGCAACCTAGGACACCAATTTCATATGCTAATAAATCTTTACAACCTAGAAGACTATGTTCAAAGCCAAACTAATTTCGTTAAGTCCTAGCCATTGACACATTCACACGAGTTATATCATGAAAACCTAAAAAAGTCTAATATACAACATACAAAATTGGCACTCAAAATAAAAACATATAATTCACATAACTCTCCCCACACTTGGACAACACATTGTCCTCAATATGAGAAGAACAAATAATATATGAGGTGGGAATAAAAAAATGGCATGAAAACATAAAAACAAAATAAAAATAAAAAGACAAGGGTTGGAGTCTAAAAATCCATCATAGTGATGGAGGTGGTGATGGCGATGGTGTTGGAGGTGGAATCTCCAAACCTTGAGCATCGAAGAATTTGTAAATGCTACAGATGTCTCAGTGTTGTCTTCTTTGGTCCTTCGTTATCTCCTTCAACACATTGGCATTATCTACAATAGCTCTGTTAATGTTTGAAATTGCTTCAAGTACCCCTATCCAACTCTCTCTTCCTCTCCTAACTCTTCACTAGTTGATTCCTCCTCCTCTTGTTGCAGTGGTGCCGAGCTTGAACTAGCTTGTCCCGCCCTGTTCTTAACATGAGATTTTGTGCTGATATCTCGAAGTTCCATATTGTGGAACTTTAAGATCTTAGCTCTCACCAAGTGAGAGTGTTAAGGAACTCAAGAAAATATACAATTAGTCCATCATAATTGACACCATAATACTCCGCAATAGTTGTAACCAAGTACCCCATGCCTAAATTATTACTTCTTTTTTTCATATTGGCATTAACAGCGTTAAAGATATGGGTAGAGGAGTAAACTTGGACGTTATGTTCTATGCAACACAACATGAAAGTTCCTTAACCGAACACTTGTTACTTTCGATTTTTTCAAACTTTATTTGACACATGAACTCGTGTAATAACAAGTGCTTGGGACTATGAATTATATTATTGTGGGCATTTTTAGAGTCAAAATTCTCTAACCCAGTTAGTTTAGTCCAATAGCGTGTGGCATGGAGGTCATCATATTGGTCCACTATGGTTGACTCTAGAATGTGGCGATTTCACACAATGTAGTTTAACTCATACAGTTGACCTCAAAATTGAAACCATAAATCCATAGGGTTACTAAGCTCAAATTAGAGCAAGGTAAAGAATTCAAGGGTAAGTTTTTTCATAATTATAAAGTTGAAGTGCAAGAATTTCTTCCATTGAATTCTCCTACCTAAGCCTTCAACCTTTTCTCTTAAGCCTAGTTTGTCTAACACATCACAGTTGAAGTATCTAAGCACAACAATTTGTTTCACAAATCGATTACCTTCTTCTTCCGAGTAAATCAAAAAAGGTGCTCTGTAATTCGTCGCCTGGTTTCGTTATCTACTACCTAATATTTGAACTTTGCCCTTCGATTAAGCATGCTTAACCGTTTACTTAATATATTATTTGATATTATCTCCTTTATTTTGAATTTATTTTGGTGCTTAGATATTAAAATTAAAGTTTGTTTTGTTTTAGGAGATGAAATGTGGAGATTGCATCAAATTGGGACATTAATGGTGAAAATTACAAAATTTGGATAAAGTGAAGATATTGCTGCACCAGATAAAACTGGTCACTTTAAAAGATAGACTTTACCTAGGAAACTTCCTTCTATCCTTATCATGTAGGAATTTGAGTTTGTTTTAGATAAACATCTTTAAGAATTAGAATTAGATTATGATTAGATCAGAAAATCTTATAAAAGGGGTGTTCCTCACAACATAAGAAGGTTCTCTCTGCTTACATTTTTCACAATTCTTTAAGTTTCTTTTTATTTTTGTTATCAGAGCAAAAGCCACGTGTGGCTAAACTCAATCATTTTGACTCAAGGGGATTCAATATTTTAGTTTTAACTTTGTGAGGTTTTATGTTCTTAACTTTTATTCATGTTTTAATTTAAGTATTTCTTATTTTGAGTTCTCTTATTTCATGAATGATTAATCTTGATTAATCTGACATTAATTTAATATTGATTATTTTATCATTATCCATGAATTCAGTGATCCATAATTGTCATGAAAGATTGGTACAAATAGCGAATAGTTTATTTATAAAATTGCATAGTTAACTTATGATAAACAAGAAAACTAAGTTGAATAATTACACATATCTTGATTATTTAATTTAGGGTTAGTCTTTTGACTAAGCTTATTGCTATCATTTATTTGATATGGAATGTTATCACACCCGGTCAATGGATGATAAGATTTGGTTTAGATGCTAGGTTTGAACCAATTAATTTAGCAAAATTTGAGACTTATTATAGTTATCCTAACATGTTTTAGACTCATTGCTTGAATTGTGAAAATATTCTCTTTAAATCAATGATCAATGTTACAATTAGATGAGATCTTTCCCTTGAATCCAAATTAGGTAATCTTGACTTTCTCACTTTTATATTCATTTGATTTAATTTGATTTCTTATTAATTTTAGTTGATCAGTTACTTAATCAAACCCCACTTTTAATTTTATCACTTGAAATTAAGAAGCTTCTCTTTAGTTCTTTTAGGATTCGAGCTGGTCCCATGACTACTACAAAAAGTTTAGAGAATCAAAATTATTTTAGGGGCTTCAACAACCCAACCAAAAATCTCACAAGTTCGCAATTTTGATTGAATTTTCAACCAAATTTCTTGCAATTCATCAAATTGAACCAATAAATCAAATGGGTAAGGATGAAATTCAACTATTAACAATTATCAACAAAATCACATAAAATTCCAAAAAAATCTCAAATCCTAAATTCAACCTTTTGAAGATGAAAAATCCCTAAAAATTGTAGAACACACAATTATTCAAGCATAAATAAGTGAAATCAACAAGAACATTTACTTGGGTGTCACTAATTTGCAAAAAAACTTAAGAAATTGGTTAAGAGAATGAGAGGGTGACAACAGGAGGTTTAGAGAGAGAAGAGAAAAGGAGAAAAATGAAGGATTAGGGGAAATTTAAAGGTTGGCACCAACTCACATGGTCTACAACATGGTCATATAGCTGACTGTGTTGATCACTGATTGAAAACTTTCCACGGACTTATATGGTCTGTTACACGGGCATGTGTCTAACTGTGTAAGTCTACATGAATGTGTCTAGAGAACGTGTAGTTCTTTATAAGTGTGTGCAACATGAAGAGAAAATGAACGAACTTAAAAATTTTGCACTTAAGGTTATCAACCCTTAACACGTATACCCTAACACAACAATTATACACAATCTCATCAGGATGCTCAATGTTCTAACCTAAAACACCTCAAAACTCAATCAAACCCTATTCTAACATCAAGATAAACATAAAATGAAATAGAATTTAAAAATAAAACTTAAATTAATTCTTGGGCTACCTCCCATGTAGTACTTGTTTAACATCATTAGCTCTATGTACCTTTCATACTTAAGGTGGCTTATACAAATTAGGTTTTTATAATCTTACTGTAGGTTCCATGACCTCTAAGTAAGCTACCTGTTATAGCTTATTGATATGTTTTTCTTTTAGTTTATTGCCTTGAACTTGCACAAGCTTCGGTGCTCCTTAAAAGATAGAGTCTTGTAAAATATCTAAAAATGAAGCATTACAAGACTCATTAGCTTCTATGACATCAAATTGTTTAAAGTAGGATCAATGGCATTAAACACTTTAAAAATAACTCTTCATACCCTAATTTTAATTTTATCTTACCTTTACATCTATTATTGATTTAGGAATCACCAAAAAGGTCAACCAAAGACTAGAGGCACTTCTACATCTTCCTCTATATCAAGAATCACAAAATCAACTACGAAGGTAAACTTATAAACCTTAATAAGAACATCTTCTATAACTCCCTTAGGACATTTTATTGATCTATCTGCTAGCTGTACACTTATCCTACTAGGTTTAAGTTCACATGTTCCCAGTTTCTCAAATAATGAATAAGGCATCATATTAATTTTGGCCCCTAGGTCAACTAAAGCCTTGTCTATTTGTAAACTTCCAATTTCACAAAGGATAGTAAAACTTTCTGGATTTGTAAACTTCTCTAGTAGTTTGCTTTTCCAAAACTTTTGCACTCCTTTCGCTCAATGTACCAGTTGATAACACCTCCAACTTTCTCTTGTTTGATAATAGCTCCTTCAAAAATTCCATATGATGTAGCATTTACACAAGAGCTCCAAGAGGTAACTTAGTCTGGATTTGCATAAACATCTCAAAAAACTTATTAAACTGTGCATCCATTCAATCTTCCTTCATTTTTGCAAGGGATGAGAGGTCAATATTCCTTGATTTTTAAAATGACATTCACCTTAAGCTATTGATAGAGTCTCAGTAGTCTCCTTTTTCTTCTTCTGGAAGCTCTGTCCCACTCTTTAGGGTGATTGCCTTACCTATTCTTTAGAATTTGTTTTAGTTGTATTAGGCAAACTTCCCTATGGTCTTTCAGAAACTAGCTTGGAGATTTGTCTAATCTGAACTTTCAAGTTATATATAGAAGCCTCCATTTATTGATGACTTACATCAGGATCTTAAACAATATTTAACATCATCTCCTCTAAAGTAGGCTTCTGAGCTTAAGGTGGTTGTTGTTAGAATTCCAGTAGAGGATTGTTCCTTGCTTAGCCTTGATTTCCCTAAGAGAAATTGGGGTGATTCTTCCATCCTAGATTGTTTTAGGGTCTAGAAGCATTCTTTACATAATCCACATGCTCGGGATGTCCTATTTAACAATTTTCACCTAAGTGTTCTAGCCCGCACACCTCACACTACATAACTTAACCATATGGATTCATTGTTAGTCTATCAATTTTTCTGTTCAACATTTCCACTTGGTTTGCCAATTGCGCTATTGTGTCCACTTCATAAACTCTAATTGGCTTATTAATTCTTACTTTAGAAGAACACCACTAGTAGTTATTTATTATCATGTCCTTAATAAGGTCTTAAGCTACTTTTGGTGTCTTATTCTTAAGAGTGCGCCTACTTGCTGCATCTATAGACTGCCTTGCGTTCTGATTCAGTGCATTATAAAAATTTTAGATCTACACCCAATTTTGTAAACTATGATAAGGGCATCATTTAAACATCTTCTTGAACTATTCCTATATATCGTATAACATTTCTGAATCAGTTTGTGAGTAGGAGGAGATATTGTTCCTCAATTTTGCAGTCTTCAAAGGTGGAAAGTGTTTCAATAAAAGATTCTCTGCCACTTAATCCTATGTAGTCTTTGATGATTGTGGCATTAAATGCAACCATTTATTAGCCTTTCCCCTTAAATAAAACGGGAATAACCGCAATCTTATTATATCATCATTCGCTCCATTTATCTCTAAAGTGTCACAAATTTCTAGAAAATTTGAAATATGTGCATTTGGGTCTTCATCTCGTAATCCATCAAATTAAACAGACTACTACAATATCTTAATAATACTTGTCTTGATCTCAAAATTATTGGCTTCCACAAGTAGTCTGACAATACTAGACTCTGCTCTAGCCAAGCCTAGTCAAGCATAAGCAAACATTGTCCTCAGTTGGTCTACCATTGTTCTTAATTCCTCAGTATCAACTTGACCTCTCAAGTCCTCTATTTGACGATCTAGCTCAAACTCTCTCAGCTATGTTCTATAGAGATTTCTGCGAGTTATTCTCTTAATTTTTGGATCTTCATCTATTAAGCACACTGGATTATTCCAAGTTATAAACTGACTATAAGTCAAGATCTGTGGGGAAAAAATAAACTAACGAGTCAATTAAATAAAATAAATTAAAGAAAAAATAAAATAAAATAAAATAAAAATAGCTAGATTAATAAAAGTTGTTTTCCTAATATTACTAGTCCTCGGCAACAACACCAAAAACTTGATTTATGCTTTTATACTTATAAGAAATTATCAATGTTAAAAAACGCAAGTGTACGATGTAGTTCTAGCTAGCATAGGCAATTACGGATCGATCCCACAAGGACTGCAAGATTAGTAATTACCCTTTTCTACCTAATCATTGAATAAATTTGTGGATTTAGTTAAAAATTAAACTAAACAAATGAACTAAGATTTAAACAATGTTGAACTCAGAGCTAGGAAATTACAATGAAAAGTCGATATTAAATAATAGTACTAAGGTGAAGAATCCTCGTAGGAATCCTTAAATATTAACCCTTTATCATGCAATTATATTATTGATTATTAGACTGTTGAAATTCCTATGTTATGTTAATATCTCTCTCAAAACTACTAACAACTAATCCACCAGTGATTAACATAAATCTTTCTAGTTATAACCCTTAGAATTGCATTATCAATTTATGAATTTCACTATTATGTTTGACCTTAATCTAGAAGATTTATGTTGACTTATCTCTAGGTTTGCATGTAACTCTTTCCAATTATAATATATTTATCCATACAAAAAGATTTCTTAATCTTAATCATATGAAATTAAATCATGAACTAACATTCCAAATATATTAGAACAAGAATATAATGCATAACTGAATCTTAATAAATCAATCAATAAATTTTCATTGAATAAAAGGTCAAATCATATTGTTATCACAACTTAGGGGTCATCACACCTAGGCATTAAACAAATTTAGTTCCTATTCATGGAAAATGAAACCAAAGATAAACATGTTGGCCCCCAAATTTTTTTCTTAATGAATAAGTACAATTTACATCAATTATAAGATCTTTATGAAAGTTGTGGAGTTAATTATTATGTTGATATTAGAAAGATTATATGATATGGGTTGATTGAATTAAAGTGATAAGGTTATAAGGATGTTCAAGGGTGCTTTTATCAAGACAATGAAAGATAAAGAACATAAGACATACAAGGAAGGGTAAAATGGACACTGTACAATCGCTAAGGGTATAAAAAAGGGGAGAAGATTTGTTGTCTCACAGCGGAGAAGAAGCTAATTCGTGGATGAGAAAAGAGAGAAGAGAGAGAGAAAAAAGAGGAAACAAGCTAGGGATTTAATTTTCTAAGCCTTCAAGAGAGATTTTGAGGTTGTTCAAAAAGGGAAAAAGGTAGAGGAAGAGAAGAGCTTCCATTTGAGCCAAGGATCTCTTCACTTGGTGAAGGATCAAGGAAATCAAGAAAGACAAAAGAAGCAAGGGATCAAGAGAGGCAAGAGAAACAAGAGAAGAAGCATTTTTGAGCGAGTTTCTAAGCAAAGAAATTAAGGTGGGTACATGTTTATAATAGAGTAAACAAGCTACTACTGTTTTTCCTTAAATCAAAGACGTTTACTAATTTCAATTGCATCATAAGTGCTACATTCATTGTTCTTGAATGATTTGTGAAATTGGTACATGAATTGTGTGATGATTTATAAAAAGACTTTGCAAGTGATTTCTAAAAAGATACATGTTTATAAAATCATGCTTTCAAGAATGGTTTTCAAGATATTCATATATCAAGTATATGAAAAGCAAGCTTTCGAAGAAGTGCCATTTAAGGCAACAAGTTTTCAAGTCATTAATTATATGTTATGTGGGTTTGGTTTGGTCCCTTAAGTATGTCAAGTGCACTTTGACTAAAGGCTTCTCCCGCCTACCCGCTAGTAGCATGGAGCTACTTCATGGACTCCCATAAGTTCACGGCTACGCAAAATCATTTTGTGGGAATACGATAGTACGTTCTATTCACGGCTACACAGGACCCTTATAGGAAATATGTAGTACGTTCTGTTTTGGACCACCCAAACCATTCTTATGTGTTTATATGCTCATGTATGTTAACAAGTTTGATGTATTCATGTTTTGTAACTTTTGAATGATGTGCTCATGTGTTTTATGAACTTAATGAAAAATTTTGATGACAAGTAAATCAAGTGATCAAGAGCCTAAGGGAAATTCTCCAAATTTGCTCAATCTATATTTTTAAGTTAATTTTAGGAAAGCAACAAGTTTAATTGCTCAAGAACCCTTTTGTAATTTGAGACTTTGAGATGACGTTGTAATGTGGCTCAGAATGCCATGTACAAACCTTATTCTTTTGCTATTAAGGAAATTTGAATTGTGTATGGATGATATTGAGAAGATTTTCAGCTTGACGAGATGGTTTGAGCATAAATTGTGGATTTATATATATACATATACACAAGTACGCCTAAGTGGGATTCATGGGAAGGCAAGACAGGAATTATGATTGATCAAAATGTAGTTAGATGTGATGAGACAAATAAGTTAAGATTTGAGAGTTTAATGAAGTCACTCTAGTAACAGAATGGTTAAGCTCAGGACATTCCAAGCTTGCGAATTGCAAAATTTCAAGCCTTCCATAGGGTAAAATTTGTGTTATGACTCAAGGGAAAAATCTGGATTAATCTAGGCTGAACTAGACCAAGTTGTTTCCTAGAAAATTGTAGGTTTTTTTCTATTAGCTTTCCAACGATATATATAGTATGAAATTTTTGGACATCTAGATCAGGAGTTATGGTCCTTAGAAAGGGAAGTGCTTAGGAGGGTAAGGATGCATCGTCTGTAAAGATGCATCTTCTGTAAAAATGTATCATCTGTAAAGACGAATCGTCTGTGATGATGTCACTTCGTCTGTGACGATGTCATTTCGTCTGTAAGGA
>JAOQML010053691.1:0-10226 GCA_027568935.1 Erythroxylum urbanii
TCAAGTCACATATTTTGTATTTTAAGCTAGATTTTGTAACAATGAGGATTTTAGTTACATTTTGAGTATTATTAGTTTAAGTTTCTTATATATTTTGGGGTTATGAGATAGGGATGTATTATGGTTTGAAATGCCTTTATAGCTTTGTGAAAACTCTTATCTTTGATGTTAATGAATTATGATTTATGTATGGATGAATTTGAGTGGACATATGAATTTACGTATGGATGAGATTGAGTTGAAATTAGGTATACTTGAAAAAGCTATCGATTAGAGATAATGAATTTTGAACAGGAATTATGGTTACGTAAGATGCGTTATGGGATAAAAGCATGATGATGAATTAATAATGGTTAATGTGTTTTCCATTGGATTACACCCATGTTATGGTAATAAGCTCATGTTTATGACCTCTGAGTTAGAATCCGAAAACGGGGCCCAACGTGTTTGGTATCAGAGTAAGCAGGAGTTAGACTCCAAAAACGGGATCTAACAGATACCAATAAATACTATTTATTGGTTACATAGTCGATCTCTATATAATGTTTTACATACGATTAACATTCCAAACTATTTACTTATTCTTATGCAAACATAAACGTAAGTGTATTTATCACGCCTCCAATAGTTTAAGGTCTTAAAAATCATATACTAGTCAAATAAATATAATTCATTATTAAACTTTATGGTTTAGTTTTTTACTAAAATTAAATTTTATTGCAACTTCTAAACTCTTTCTTACACATCTCCTCTCTTTGATGTCTGATTTTACCAAAGGATTTACTTCTCTAACTTTCTTTCACCTTTTCAATAGCAAATTTTGTTCACATATGTAGCAATCACTATAAGAAATATGACTATTGGCTAGTTTTTTTCATAAACTTCAGAATTTGTCGCTAAAAAGTAAGTATATCATTACAAATTTTCTAAATCATAACATAATGAAGTAGTACTCCAGAAAAAATATTTTATGGGCTTTCTTAAAGACTATTAGCTACATTTGTTTTAACTACAAATTAATTTTCATAGCCAAAATAATTTCAGTGAATAGGCTACATTATATTTTGTAGCCAAAGATTATTAACTACATTTGTTTTAAGCACGAATTACTTTTTGCAGCCAAAATAGTTTCTAGCAAATGGGCTATCTTTTTTTATGACAAAAGACCAATGTTTTAAAAATCGAACTGTTTTGACCGGTTTAGCAGTGAAAACTTTGAACCAGACAACTTTTCGAATTAAGTGGCTCAGTACTATGAATTAATCATAAAGTTGTAAAAAGTTTTTGACAACATTTTTACACGCTCATAATTAAAAGACTTTACTTATGAAATTAGAAAATTATAGTTAAAAGATTATACTTACAAAATTAAAAAAATGTAGCCAAATATGGACAACTATGATAGCATAATATATAGCTAAAAGATTATAGTTATATTTGAGGAAAAGTAGCCAAAAAAGAGTGTCTACAATTTTAAGAAACATCGTCTAAAGTTTTTTCGTAACAGAAAATTGGCGATATTTTTTACGACAAATTGAAAATGTAACAAATAATAATGCCCATGACATAATAATGCGTGATGTTTTCTACAAATTGATTATATTTTTAATTGATGCCTGTAGCCTAATTTATTGTAGTGAGTAGTTCTAGACCAAAAACATTCAGTGTAGCTTTCACTTTAGTTTGATATTTTTGAGTTAATCGTCTCTCTTTAATGAAATAAATTCTTTATTTCTCATTATGCCTTTCGTGTCTTTTTTAAACAAGGCAATTTCAAACTTTGGCTTATAACAACATCATTATGTGCTTTTGTAACGTAGACTGATTCAAAGCTTGTTCCACAAATTTTATACAAACCCTCTTCTTCTGTCCCGACACCTAATAAACTATCTTGAGATCTTACAAAAGATAGAAGTTAGAAAAAATAACGAAATATGTTTCTGGTTCTGTTTTAATTTGCTAACAAGTAGTAAAGTTGAACTTAAAGGTTAGTATTAACAAAACATTATGAAGCTCAAAATTTGGAGAAAGATGTAAATTTCCTGACTTTTCTACTCTTGTCAAAGATCCATAAGGCATCACCTCACTTCCCTTCAACATTCTCAGCATCTTTTCCAACTTGTTATTGAACTCTTCATACTTTATGTCTCCCCAGTTGTGTATCTTCAATAGTGACTATTATAGCACCAAGCCTTTACTAGTTCTGGCTTTTATTTTCACTTTATTTTTTTGCCACCTATCTGTTTATTTTTTTGCCACCTATCTGAGTATTTTATAAACTTGAAGCAGCTCAACTCAAATTTGTTATACTAAATTTCTAGCACAGACAATTTTCCATTCACAAACACTAGCTTACACTTTACACCAAGAGCTATCCTCATGGCCCTACTTCAAGACCTATAATTGTTCCCCATTAAAGAAGCTATATCTAGAACCATATCAGAATGGTCCGAGCTTCGCAATAGAAGTAAAATTTCCTCCTGCTCCCTTGTTCAACTCCTTCTTGTAATACGTAACGGTACCTTAGTTATATATCTCGGATTGTACATCAAGGGATTAAAAACGAAGGAATGCAGAATACCTAATTTCAGTTTCATTTCTAATTCGGAAGCTAATTCCGGGTACTAAATAAGCTCCAATCTCCTAGGACCTTTACGGAAAGTATTCATCGACACTTGGTTTAGGCCTTTCTACAGTTTCCTCAATACGTAAGCTCTCCTAACGGGGTCAGAGATTCCTTATGTTTATGATTAACATGAGCAACTGCAAGAGGCTATAACCTATTATATAGCTTCTATATCGAACTTCCCCATCACAAGGCCGATATGGACCAGGTCCATACTAAAAGGGATCCATTTTTTACGAAGACTTCGACCCATTGATTTAGATCATTTATTGGGACACTTTATTATCTTTATCTGGATCAAATTACGTAACTTAACTGATAATTTATTTAAAACCAAAATTATAATTAATAACTGTCCACTTTATGGGAATTCGACAAATTTGCCCTTAGGGGCAAAAATGTCTTACAATCTCCCCCTTGGACAATTATTAATTGTAGTTTTAATCAAGTTTAAAAATAGTTTAAAAACTCGATTAAGTTATGTTGCTGTATTAGTCGACTAAGTTTAAAAACAAAACATTTGATATAAAGATAATAAAAGTCCAACATTATGTCCTACAAGGCTTTCGATACTGAAAAGTATTAAATGCATATATCAGGTGTGACACAGATCCAATACAATGCATGCATATCTAATACCTCACTAACATAAAGGGGAAAATGGAGTGTGGCAAACTACGATGATATCTTTATGATCTAATACATATCATCTTTGTCTTTAGGCCTCGATTTCTCTAACTTTAAGCTAAACCGCATTACTAAACTGCATTAGAGAAATCATGTTTTCTCTCACTGAATGCTAAACAGCATTAAAGAAAACTTATTTCCTCTCATCACATGCTAAACAGCATTAGAGAAAACTTTTATGTTCTCCAACTGAATGCTAAACTGCATTAGAGAACCTTTGTGGGATTAAAATTTTATATCCCTTTATATCATGTGAAACTTTAAGGATATATCCATATAAAACTGTATGTGTTTAATGACATAGGTTCAAGGTCAATCTGTATATATGCCCAATGACCTTTAAAATGCTTAAGATCAACACAAATCTTAAAGCTTCCATACGTATTATGACAATGTATGATTACATGTACTATTGAGGATAACCGATGATCATCTTTATTGATGAACCATCATACCTTCATAATATATCAAAATGTACAAATGTACATGTATCAAATATAACGATCTTTTAACTAACAGTGTCTAAGGACTTCAAAACACCCATACTGTATAATCGTTTTCCAAACACAAATGGGCAAAGTCCTTTAGTTAAAGAATCTATTTATAGTTCCTCAGTCTTTAAATGCTCCAAACCTTAATGTCACCTTTTCGTGTCAACTACTTCATGGTAAAACATTTGATCTCAGAATGCTAAGACCTTGTGATATTCAGTGTTGTTGTTAAACAACACAAAAGCTTGATTATCACAATACAACTGATTGGGTTTAGCCAATGAATTAACCACATATAACTCAGAAATTAAATTTTTGAGTTAAACCGTCTGTGAAGCAACCTTATAGCATGCACTCTGCATACATGGTCGAGGAAATTACCCATGTCTACTTGACACACTTCCACAACATTATACCATCTGCAATCTTAAAAAACTGTAACCTTAACTGAACTTTCGATCATCCAGACACATAGCTAAATTTAAATCTGAATTCCCTACAAGGTTTAGTCTGACGACTTTTCTATATGTCAACATATAATCCTTGATTTCCTTTAATATCTCAACATTCACTTAACTATATTTCAATTGTCTACATCTGGATTAACCAGTTACTGACCAAATAGTCAAACGGTGAATGCAGTGTCCTTCCTAGCACATGGCTAAGCATACATTAGGCTATCAACCGTACTAGAACACGGAACATTCCTCATAACCTCTCTCTTTACTATATTCTTTGGTCACTGTGCCAAAGATTATCTCTTACTATAAGAGATAGGTGTTACGACAGGTTTAATGTTAACTGTATTAAACCTTTATAACATATACTCAATGTATGCTATCTGTGAGAAGTATGATGAGTGTTAAGATCTGTCCTGGTGAATCTGAATACTTAGGACAAAAGATGTTATGCCAAGGTCCTTTATGTCAAAATTCTTGATCAAAAGTTGTTTAACTTTATACAACATGGTCAAGTAATTTGATGCAAGCAACATATCATCCTCATGCAGTAATAGGAAGATAATTTCGCTCCCCCTGATCTTATAGTACAAGCATCTTTTTAACTTTATTTTCTATGAAGCTGAAATAGGTAATAACCTCATCAATTGTAAGGTATCACTTTCGGGAGGTTTGATGTAAATCATATATTAATCTGCAATGCGCAAACCATGTCAGTTCTATCTGGATCCTGAAATCTTTCAGGTTGTACCATACAGACCTCTTTATAAAGGTCTTTATCCAGGAAAGTAGTTTTGATAACCATCTGATGTAACTCTTTATCATCATGAGCTATAATTGCCTTAATCACTCAAAATGTATCCTTTGAGGATACGAGAGAAAAAGTAACATTAACGTCAACATTTCTCCCTGAGTGACCTAACAGGAAACTGAGCTACTCCACAAACCGCTAAACTTTATCCTGAAATCTTTTAGGTCTTAAACTTGATTTACAACTGACGGTTTTGCAATTCTGCAACAAAATCAACTAGATCCCAGACCTTACTATGCTTTATGGCTTGCATCTCATAAGTCATTGCAACCCACCAAAATTTCGCTGCGAGTACAGAAATAGCTTTTGTAAAAGTAGCTGGATTTATAACATGTCGAATATCATAGTCCTGTTCACCCAATAGACTATGATATTAGATGGCATAACAGGTCATCTCAATCTGGTGGATTTTCATAACTGAATTAGATCTTGTACCCCCCCAGGAACTCTGTGTGTACAGGTATGGGTTCCTGTTCCTATACAGGCACAGTACAAAAACCTAGATCCATCGGATCTAATTGTATGAGTAGTGGATACATAATAACCGTAGTATCCATCCTGTTATCATCCTAAGGGTTAAAGGGCCCACCATCATCATAGACATCGTATTCTAGAAACTTAGCTGTTAGTGATTCTACTAATCTAGTCCCTCCTTCTCTACAATAAAATCTGTAGCCATTAGACTAGTCAGGATATCTTACTAAATAAAAATGAACATAATGAGCATCAATTTTTTCTTTATAAGGATTATACTAGCTCGGTAGGACAGCCTTGTACACTAATGTGTGTGAGACTGGGTTTTCACACTTCTAGATAATTAGGTAGATTAGTCTTATTCTACATTGACTTTTTCAAGTCCTTTAGGGTGCGATTATACCTTTCGACAACACACCATTTTGCTCAAGACTACCTGGTATAGTAAATCAAGTCACTATCCTAACCAATTCCATATATCTGGCAAACGAACCTTTTCAAGTCCTGAAAACACCATTTTTTCCATGATATTCTCCTCCACAGTCAAATCTGACACTCTGAAAGGATTTTCCCATTTGATTCTCAACCTTCAATCTTTAAGCGAGAACACATAACTGTAATGGGAATAATCACCAGCAAATGTCAGAATACATTCGGAATTGCACAGTGTAACCGTATAAGGTCGTCTGATATCCTTATATATCAGACTCAATAAGTCAGAAGCATAAGTTGACTTTAATATCCTTATTAGTCAACTTACCCCTGCAATAGTCAACATATATTCCCAGATCATCATAATCTAGAATTGAGAGAATGCTTTCCTTAATCAATCTCTCAATCCTAACTCTGGAAATGTGGCTTAAACCTTTATGTCACACTATGTATTACTTTTCATTCATCAGGGTCCTTTATTTCATGACTTGCTCAGCAAGATACAAAGAGGCGTATATCTAATTCGAGGTAGGACACATTCTATATAAACCATATGACAAGAAAGTTGTACCATTATGTTTTGCATTAAACACAACTGTATAACAAAAGAATTAAATACAAAACGTCAACCTTCTTTGTCCAAAATTGATCCAAAGATCATATATAAAATGTGTTGTGTAAAAACCAAAATGAACCTTACAACAAGATTTAATACATACATTACCCATAGATATTACTTCTACTTCTTCATTACAGTGAACCATTAGTTTCTCCTTCTCTTTATTTGGCTTTATCCTACATATGAACCCCTGCACCGTGGAAGCAACTTTAATCAAATGCTCCACTATATAGTCACCAAGTACTTAATGCGACTATTCCAAGTCAGATTTATAAATTGACAAGCTAAGAAGTTATCTGACAGTCACAATCTTTCCCTCTAGGCCTTATAATGCTGGTTACTTTATGTCATGCAAACCTTTACTAACACTGGATTGACCTGCATCAGTATGTGGAGAAGATTCAGTCTTTCTACCTTTAATCTTAGCAGGTTTCATCTTTGCCTTCCATTTAGTTGCATTGAGGGTTGTAGGAATAATAAGCTTAAGTTTCTCCTCCTTAACAACACAATAAACAATCAAGGCATTGAAGTCCCATTCCTCATCCTGTGAATAATATGTCATCACCAGATTACTAAACTCTGGAGGGAGTGTATCCAAAGTCTGGTGAATTATGACAACGTCAGGAAGAGGAATGTTTAACATCTTTAGTCTACTGTGAAGATGGATCATTCTTGATATATTCTCCTTTACTCCCCGTTCTCTCGTATACCTTATAGAGAATAATTCTTTAATCAAGGAGATTGAACGAGATTGTGTACCTCTAGAAGACATCTCTAAGAAATTACTTTACCATATTTGTGTCCGAAAGTCCACTAAGCAGATGGTTAGGTATGGATCTCTTAATGGTCATAAGGTATAATCTGTCAGACTGATCCTAGGCTTCATAGGCTATTTTATGAGCTTTCAAGCTCATGGATGTAGGTGAAGATGGCTTATGTATCTGTATGGCCATATTAACCTCAGCTATTTCCATAGCATTTAATACATCCTCTGTCTTCTTCTTGTATTGAAACTGGTCAGGGTTTCAATGGTGACACTGATTTTATTGATCGAAAAGGTGACCGTACAGTAACTTTGATTAGATCAGTACAAATGTAGGACAATAGCGATACTCAAGGCCATTAAATAATATCTTTACTGAAAATCCGGTCACATATATTATGAAACACCTGTGGGCTGAATGCATAATATATGCAACTAGACCTCCACACATAAAAGCGATTAGAGTACAAACCATCAACTCTCACGACACTACTTCCTGTGGGTGAATATATCATTCAAGCAACTACTTTCCTCTATCTAATGCCTTTATGCACATCTCAAAATCTCATGTAAAGCCAACACCTGTGGGCAAAATAACCAAACATGAGACCAGAGACATCTCCTAACGTGTAAGTAGAACAATTAAAAATATTGACTCGAAAGGCCATTGTGGTGACTACATCCTCATAAGCACTCAAAAAGTCCACAAACACAAGGGATACATCTTTATATTATTCTCACATTCTTTATGGGCATATGGTAACAATGTAACTTCAATAAATGCAAAAACCGAATGCACAGTCTCATTGTCACACACTCGTACTGAAGACATTCTCTAAAAATTTCATTTGAGACTTTTGTAAAAGAAAAATCTCAATAGAGTGACTGTCATGCATTAGTTGATACCAAACCGACTGCCCGAGACATAAGAATCTCATGTATCTCTTTATGGTAAGTTCGTTGCACAAAAATTTACTAAAAAATAGCTTTGGAATGTCTTAGTTCCTTTTTCGATTAACCATCATGCAATCCCAAACACTGAACATGAGACACGAGACACAAAAATTTGAAGTATCTCCCTCATATGATGTCCAAAGCATGGAAATTCACTCGAAATCGGATTCAGAACACCTTAATTCCTTTTTTTGGAGTTAAAATTTATTACTAATGTAATAAATCCAGAAAAACAGAAAAAAATTTACTTTATAAATTTTTCAGACCTGGGAACTGACCCAAAATACCTCAAGGTACCCTTACAGGAAATTTGAAATTTTTGTGTTTTTGTTGTTGGTACTATAGAGGTCCGTACGGTTGACGTGGCTTCCACGTCACTGCGCATGGCGCGAAACGCGTTGACATGAGCCAAATGCGTCTGGTGCGTGTGCGTCACATGCTCCACAAGCGCAGACACATAGATAGTGTTGCATGCGCCACCACGTGTCCTCCATCCATGCATGCCATGTGTCCGGTACGAATGGGTGCATTTGTCACACACGCTCGCATACCCACACTCGTGAGAGTGCGGGTCGAGTCGACATGCAGTGAGACGTCGTTCTCCTCACACACTGTAGCACCGTTGGGCGCACCTCTGACGAAAGAGGCGATTTTTGGCATCTCGGAATCCTATTTTTCACTCCGTTTGACCCTTTTTTATAGCTAGCCTTATGTATACCACTTCTATGAAATTATATACGTCAAAAACCAAAAAATGAATCAAACACGGAGACAAACCATCTGAGATGAAAAACTGAAAAACCTTCGTTTCCGGCAATCCGATCACGTAACCACTCTGATACCACGTGTAATATGTAACGGTACCTTAGTTACATATCCCGAATCGTACATGAAGGGATTAAAAATGAAAGAATGCGGAATATTTGATTTCGGTTCCATCTCTAATTCCAAATCCAATTCCAGGCACCAAACGAGCTCCAATCTCTCGGGACCTTTACGGAAAGTATTCACAAGCTCGTGATTTAGGTCTTTCTATAGTTTCCTCAATACGTAAGCTCTCTTAACGGGTCAGAGATTCTTTATGCTTACAATTAACATGAGCAACTACAGGAAACCATAACCTATTTATATAGCTTCCATATCGGGCTTTCCCATCACAAGGCCGATATGGACCAAGTCCATACTAAAAGGGATCAATTTTTTCCCCGGACTTCAACCCATTGATTTAGATCATTTATTTGATCACTTTATTATTTTTATCTGGATTAAATTATATAACTTAACCGATAATTTATTTAAAACTAAAATTACAATTAACAACTGTCCACTTTATGAGAAATTGACAAATTTGTCCTTATGGACAAAAATGTATTACACTTTTGACTTGTTAGGCTCTCCTGCAAATTCTATGCTCTGATATCATGAACAAGGAAACCAAACGCAGCACAAGTTAATGGAAGCTTCTCCATTGATGTCCGGAAAAGCTTCTTTTTTTTTGATCTTATGTATAATTACTGGAAAAAAATAACTGGCTCAAAAAATTTACATATACCTAACAAGTCAACTAATAACAGTTGACCTATGGTAAGCTGAGTTAACTATGTTTTGCTGAACTAGCCTGCTCAGTAGATTACACTACAAGAAAATAGTGAATTACATACGACAATTACCGACGGAAAAAGACAATATACCGTCGGTAAATATATTTACCGACGGAATAAACCGACGGAAGAAAACGTTGGTGATTCGGCCGTAGCTAAATTCACTGACGAAACCCTTCTTACCGTCGGTAAAATTACCGACCGAATAGCATGTCCGTCGGTAAAATCAACGTAAACGTTGCCGACCGTCCAACTTATTCCGTCGCTAAATTTACCGACAGGTACAGTATAGCCGTATGTAAATTTGGCA
>JAOQML010053710.1:0-10225 GCA_027568935.1 Erythroxylum urbanii
TAGTGGTTAGGAATGGTCGACCTAGAATCAAAGGAATCTACATATCCTCATCCATATCTAGGATCACAAAATATACTAGGAAAATAAAATTATTAAATTTAATAAGGGCATCTTCAATAAAGTCTCTAGGATACTTTACTAATCTATATACTAGTTGAATACTCATCCTAGTGGGTTTTGGTTCCCCTAATCCTAGTTTCTTGAATAATTTATATGGCATTAAATTAATAATATCCCTCAAATAAGCTAAAGCCTTTTCTACTATCAAACTATCAATTAAGTAAGGAATAAAAAAATTTACTGCATCGTTAATCTTTTCGAACAACTTGTTTTATAGAATTGCTAGCACTCCTAACTCAATCTTACTATAGCTAACTCCTCCAACTTTCTCTTTTTCAATAACACCTCTTTCAAGAATTTTGCATTCTTTGGAATTTGCGAAACAGCCTCAACAAAAGGTAAGTTAATATGGAGTTGTTTAAAAAGTTCAAGAAATTTACCAAACTACTTATCTATGCAATCTTTCTTCAACTTAGCTAGATGTGGGATGGTAGATTAGAATTCCTTGACTTTTGGAGGATGTTCTATATCTTTGTCTTTCTTATGACTCCTAAGTTCCTCTCCTCCTCGCCTTGGGTTTTGTTTTTAAATTACAGTTCCTTTTTACTCATAAGGGTGACCACCTTTATATGTTCTTTAGGATTTATCTTAATGCTACTAGGCAAACACCTTTATTGTCTTTCATAAACTACCTTTATAAGTTGACCAATTTAATTTTAAAGTTATGGTTATAAGTCTCTTAATTTCTTAGTGAGGTTTAGTAGCTTAAAATCTTGCCTATGAATTCTAGATAAATTTTGTCATGAAATCTTCCAAGCTTGGCATCATTTCCTAAGGTGGTTACTAAAATCCTGATAGAGGGTTATTACTTTGTTTTCGTTGATTCCTAAGAGAAATTTGTGTGAATCCTCCATCTTAGATTATAAATATTATTGTATAGATTATTTTAGGGTCTATAAGCATTCCTTATGTAATCTATATCCTTAGGCTTTGCCAAAGACTTTACTACATGACATTTTTGGCTTGCATACGATAGTCTACACACCTCACACTGCATCAATTAGAATAATTGAGGATTCATTATTAATCTATCTATATTTCTTCTAAAAGTTTCAACCTAGCTTGCCAATGCTGTAATTGCATCCACATCATAAACTCCTATTTAGTTGCTAGGTTTTGCTCAATAAAAGCACTAATAAAAGATGTTTATTGGAATATACTCAATAAGATCCTAAGTTGCTTCTAGTGTTTTGTTATTTAGATTACCACAAACTACTGCATTAATCATCTGCCTTATTGTTTGATTGGGCCTATTACGAAAAGTTTAGATTATCATCCATTATGGTAAACCATAATATGGGCACGTCTTTAGCATCTCTTTAAATTTCTCGTATATATTATATAAGCTCTTTAAATCAAACTAGGCGTAAGATGAGATGTCATTCCTTAGTTTGGCAGTCTTAACTATAAGAAGTACTTTAAAAGGAATTTCTTTGTCAGTTGGTTCTATGTGGTGATGGATCCCTCAATCAGACAATCCAGCCATAGTTTTAACCTGTTCTGAAATAAGAACAAAAACAATCTCGTTCTTATCACATCATTAGTGTCACCATTAATCTTAAAGGTATCACAAATATCCAAAAAAATTGGTTATATATGCATTAAGATCCTTATCCAGAACCTTATCAAACTAGACATACAATTGCACTATCTGAATAATGTTCAATCTAATCTCAGAATTATTAACATTAACATTGACTTCATAATGCTGGACTCTATCCTTGTCAAGTCTGACTTAGCATAATTAAACATTTTCCTTAGTTAGTCTGCCATGTTTTCGATCTTTCAATACCAATCTAATGTTCTAAGTCCTTTATATGTTGATATAGATCTAACTCTCTAAGTTGGGTCCGTCGAAGATTTCTATGAATTATCCTTTCAACTTATGGATCTTCTTTAACCAAGTTAGATTGATTTCCTCAAGTTATAAACTAAATCTTGACTTACAGAAGTGAAAAAATATGAAGGCCAAAAAATAATTTAACAATTTACAATAATAAATGAAAAGAAAAATAATGATGAAATTTAAAAAAATGGGCTTTCTTAATACTGTAATCCTTAAAAACCGAGTCAAAACTTAATATAAGCCAAGATCCCTACCCTAAAAATCTCAATGGCAAGTGCACCTATCAAAATATAGTATAATGATAGTTAATATCAAGTTTCGATCCCACAAGGACTACAAGTACTACTAATTACCTCTTTTCTGTTATCTAACTAACAAATTATGTGATGATTTAATTTAACCATAAAATGAAACTAAATTCAACACAAGCAATAACCAAGAACTTAAGTTACTTAGGTTATGTTTGATTGGACGTAAGGTTTTAAATGGAATATTAGAATGGTTTATAATGAAATAGAATATAAATGGATGAAATATTAGAAAATTGTTATATAGGATGGATGATGTAGCACCCCACTCTCATAGGGCATATTCCTAAGCATACCATCACCAATTGAAAACATACTCTACGAGGGTGGCATGTTAAAACAATCAAACAATCATACTTATTGCAAATTTCTTTGAACAACACACGTATATTTCAGAAAACATAGAACAATTTCAGCCTATTTTAATCATAAACATTTCAAATCACAAGTGTTACAAATAATATACATATCATCAAAATTTAAGTAGTCACTTAGGCCCATTATAGACACAAAACACTTTTAGTCATAATGTCATTACATTATAGAATCATTCACATACACATTATACAATACTTCTGAATACACTCTTTAATGCAAAATAATGGAAAACATATGCAGACATGAACTGATCCCGGCCTCTATCTCTTATTCGAATGCAGTGGCTAGACTCCAATTTGTCTAACTGAAGATCCCCTCTGTGCTTGAAAAAAACATTGCAATTTTGGTGAGTTTTGCGAACACAGTGAGCGGACCATCCTTGATGGCTCACTTATATTACATAACACAACAATTCATATAATCACATAATTCACATCACTTCATTTATTCATCATGTAGCATCAATTAACACTTTATTCATTTATTTCACTTTTCACATTCGCAGAAGTCAAACAATTCATTTTGCTCATTTAAAACATATATATCAATTATATATGCAAAGCTCATGAGACTCACTTCTAATTTTTATTGTTGTGACCGAGTGCCTATAACTATCCCATATCCATTATGGATACTGGGCTTATTAATAACTATCACTTATTCGTTGGGGATACATGGCTTATTATATATAGTGAGCTTGAGGCTCTTACCACATTCTGAGCTTTAAGCTCTTTTTCACTTTCTGAGCTTTAAGCTCTTTTTCGGTGGCTACTCTAGTCACAACAACCTTTATCTGTTCATGCATTCATGTAATGAAATGCATCACATTCATATATATTCAATCAGTCACTTGTGTTCAATTTCACGTTCACATTCACATTTTTCATCAGATCAATATTCAGCATTCAACAATAATGTTGAGCATCGCTTATTTCATTCAAATTCACATTAAATGGAGCACTTCCTATATTTTCACATTTATCAAACTTCTCAGACTATTTATGTCCGAAATGGTCTAAATCACAATCATATCAGTAGTAATTCAATACGGAAATTTAGAACAAGACAAACAATTAAAGTAAGACCATCTAGGTCGATTCACAGTACGCTCCAGATTAGCATTTGCTTCCATGGTCTGGAACGTTTAAATGCTTATGTTGAATCCTATATATCAACTTCATGCAACACACACATTGTACACACATTACTAATTACACAATCATATACACATTCAATTATACACATGTATATGTGTTATGTATAATGCATGCTTAATTTGACTATTCCGAGTATATTTCTTTAATTCACATCTCAAGATCATTCATACTTCAAATTTCATATATGTTTAATTTGAACTTAGGTTTACACCTCACTTATACAAGATTATTATAAGTTCATCATTCTATCATTCATCAAGGTCCTTCCAACATTCTAAGATAACAAGGCATCCAATTTATCAATCATCTTTACTTAATACTCATCATTCATCTTAATGGAATCACATTAGCCATAATAGGTTCACCTTCATTCCTATAACATCTCAAAATTCCATATTTGGACACTTAATATTTAACAATCCATTCTTACATTATATCCTCAATCATCACCCTAAACATGTCACTTATTTAATCACTTATTCAAGCATCATTCTTGCTTCAATTCAAGCTTCATTCAAGCCTAGAAGCATCACAAGAAAGCACCCAACCATATTTGGTGCCAAACCACACATAAAAGAAGCATATTTCACTTGATAACCATTCCCATGATCGTGTTGTTGACAAAAAGTTTCAGCCCTTTATGGCATTCCCATGATCATGGACATATTCCCACGATTTTTGGTTTACATATCCGAAAGTTTCCAACTTTGGTCTTCCAATTTCCATCTTTTTTTTCGGGTCAGTATTGTATGACCATTATGACTTAGAAAATGAGGTATTTAGGCAATAACCTCTTCTCAAAAAACGTTACTATATGTCTTAGGTTTCTAACATCATAAAATTAATGCAGTTTGGTTCAGTATTTTGCAAGTTATACCTAAAATACTAAAGATTATTCTCGAAATGAAACAACACCCAGTATGTAACTTGAAGACAAATTTCAAAACCCTTATGAATGGAATTCAAATTCAATTCCTTCATAAAAATAGTAGCCATATGTTTCTAGTTTAATATAATTTAAATATCATCCAATTTTGATATCTACAGATTAAGATATATCCAAAATACAGATGTATGTTTAGTGAAAACACTCCATCTAACATATTCCAGCACGCTTCATTTTTATCCTAATTCATCTCTTTTGCTTAGTCTATCATTTCTAGCTTATGTCCTCATTATTTCC
This sequence comes from Erythroxylum urbanii, assembly GCA_027568935.1. Taxonomy (NCBI): domain Eukaryota; kingdom Viridiplantae; phylum Streptophyta; class Magnoliopsida; order Malpighiales; family Erythroxylaceae; genus Erythroxylum; species Erythroxylum urbanii. Next base: position 4,993 of record JAOQML010053710.1, read on the forward strand.
TATTCATTCATAACTCCATTTCAGTTCAATATCATCCACACACAGATCAAAATCCATGATTGATCATAAACACCAAAAATAGAATATATCATATACACACATTCATCATATTTTCTGCACATGTCCATCTTAATTAACACCTTCATTTCATCTCTAGCTTATCATTCTAATTTACCTCATTTCAAGACACCACATCACTCCCTTTCTTTAGCTCTAAACTCATTTTAGTTCATCTCTAAAACAACCAAAGAGATACATGTTACATACTAAGAAAAACAAAACATGGACATCCATTTACAAATCAATTTTCTGCACTTCTTTCTAATTTTAATGCTCTTTCAATTTCAAGCTCATCTCTACAACAGCTTATGAAATATTGATCATCATATATACAAAAGCAAGACATAGATGTGTTCATTTCATCAACCACGTTCCAACATATATAAAACACCATCTTATGATCATATAACCTCTAATTATTGTCATACATGCTTCATTCAACAATTCAAGAAGACTAATGCTTTATACTTACTTATTTCGCTTCAAAGTCTTCAAATCACTCTTAACCCTAGCCTCTCAACATCATAAGATCATCAATCAAAGGTCGTAGGGTTAGGTATTTTTGTGACAATGAAGAAGATAACAAGATGTGTAGAAAGTGGAAGATGAGAACAAGTTTCAACATTGATGGGGTGAGAAGTGAGTATCGTGGATGAAGAGGAATGATGAAGATGACGAAGATTAAAGCACTTTGTGAGAGTAAAAGATGAAAGACAATGGAAATGGAAATGGCCATTCAAATGAAAAATTGCGTGGCAAGGTAAGTGACACTTGTCACTCGCCACATGTCACCACCTTATGGTTTCTAATGGGTCTTCTTTATTAACTAGTCCATTTGTCTCCAATTTCTAATCCAATTGTCTCCCAATTTTTCATGACACTTATCATTAAACCTTAATGTCACTTATCAACGATTTCTACTATCATTTGAAATTTATTTCGACTACCATTTATTAATCATTCTACCGTTTGGCTTTTTTCTAGTCTAAAAATACTCATAATTATCATAAATTTCCCATATTTTACCAAAAATTCTAAATCACCAATTATACACACCAACTCAATTTTTAAGACATATAATAAAAAATTCACATTATAATCACCTTAAATATCAATTATACCTAGAAAATGTCAAATGAGTGCATGTACAGTCATTGAAATGTGTGCAAAACAATCAAATTTCACGTGTATGTGTATGTTGTAGTATGCATGAGCATGAACTGCATTTCCTAATTTCCTCATTGATGTATCTCATATGCAGTATTATAGGGTTCTAACCGTTAGCATGGGAAAATGAGATGTAACAAATGGAAAAGTTCATAATGTAATATAATGAAATGTTGTTTCGAAGAAAGGTTTATAATATAATATAGTGAATTGTTGTTTATCATTTTATATTCCATCTTAAACCCCTCATATCAGAGGTAACTTTTTTTAACTTTTTAGGATGGAATAGGATGTAATGTGAAACCCTCTCCTTCCATCCTATTCTATTCCATTCCATTATAAATCCTCATCCCAAACAATGGAATAATATTACATTCCATTCCATGCCATTAATAACCACCCAATCAAACATAGCCTTAAAGATTAACCAATTCAAATAGTAATAATTAAGTCATAAACCCCTTAAGATTGGCTAATAACCCTTTATCATGCAATTTAATTAAAGATCATTGGCTCATGAAAATTCCTATTTTATGTTAATATCTTTCTCAAGACTATTAACACTTAATCCTAGGTTGATCAATTAAAATCTCTTTCTAGTTAAAACTCCTAAGATTGTTTTAATCGATTTCTGAATTTCACTATTAGATCTTACCCTAATATAGAGGATTTATGTTGATCTATCTATATGTGTACATGTAACTCTTCTTAATTACGCTAGATCTATTCATTCAAAGTATTTTTCAATCTCAATTGCATGAAATCATATCTTAGAAATATTAATTCAAGAAATAATCCAAACACATAATTGAATATAATGAATCAATAATCAAATTGCAATATATGGTCAAAACACAAAGTCTATCTCAAGGTTTATCTCACCTAAGAACTAAACAGTTCTAGTTTATAAAAATAGAAAACATGGCCAAAGATTTAGAAGAAGAATTTAAAACAAGATAATCCATTATATATCACATTTTCTCTAATGAAATCCTTTGAAATTTTGATGGAAGTGTGCTCTCTAATTGGATCTTATATAAAGAAGTCCTTCTCTTTTCATAGGTCTTTTGAATTTTTTCTTCTTATTCACGTGTCTTGTATTTAACTTGAACACTTTTCTTTGTAGTACTTCCCTCTTAGTCATTTTAGTTAGTAAATTTTTTCAATTGTTTGTTTGTTTTATTTATTTATTTGTATTTTTTCTTGTTTGTTTATTTATTTACTAATTTTATCTTTTATCTTTTATTTTTGATTTTAATATTTTTTGTTATTTTATTTCTTTATCCTTTTATTTTGATTTTGGAATTTTTAGTCCTATTTTTATTTTACTGTTATTTTTATACAGTTATTTGTTTATATTTTTCGTTGTGTTTTCTTCAAATAGTTATGAAAATGTGTTTTTCTTTCTTTCCTTTTATTCTTTCCTGTGGGACTATTGAAAATAGTCTCTCTACTAGTTAAGGGTAAGGTTGTGTACTTCTAGACCTCCACAGATTTCGCATCTCAACTAAATTTCTATTGAAATTTTGATGTTGTTATTGTTGTTGGTATATCACAACTAACCAAACCAAACCAAACCAAACATACCTAAATTCCCGCCGAAGCAGGGTATGGGTGGTATATCACAACAACTGCCTTTAAATAACCATTTAGTAAGTCCTTGAATATACATATTGGAATTGCTCATTAAAGGGCAACTTCAATACTAAGAGTTCAATTTAGTTTGGTTCAATTCAAAATTATTAGGTTAAATTTAATTTTATAGAATTTGAATTTTAGTTAAATAATTTATAATAAAATTTGAATGTGATCATTTTTATCTAAAGAAATAATAAATTAATTAGTTCAAAACTATTTAATTCAAAATTAATGGTCACATTAAAATTAATCCAATTATTATGTAATCCTAAATTTTAATTTTTTTTAAGTTTGAGTAAGTCAATTGCCAACAATATTCATTACTTTCTATTATCACATAGAACTTAAGAACTCAAACATTAAATTGTTCATACTTTATACTTTAAAATCAATTATATATTGGCAATTTCAGCTATAGATAATGACTATGTCTATATAGTACTATATGAAACAATATTTGAAGTGTCTATTGTATTTGAGTAGTAAAATAAACAAACACTATTATTTCCATTTAAATACGGCAAGATGCACATATTACAACCCCTACAATTAAACACAGAGTAATGATGTAGGGAATTAGAGGTGACTTAAATTATTTGTGTTAATTTATTAGGCCTTTAACAAGTAAGCAATTAATAAGTAAAGAATTTTATAGGAAACAAAATGAAAAAAAATTATAACTGGAGCATGATTTATTAAACATAGGCTTTTTTAGAGCTATAGCTAATTATAAAATACCATATTAAAGGTGGCTTAAGAAACATTGAGAATTATAATTTAAAAAATACAAGAAAAGAAAAAATGAGGAGTATTTATTAACTTTATCTAGAGAGAGAAGTTCTCCCTTCTCTCTAAGTCTTTTCCCTTAGCTTTTTTCTACTGTTGATTTTCCTGGATGGTTCTCCACTTTAAACTGGATTTAATCTTCTTTTCATTTCCCAGTTAAGTAAATTGCTCTCTTTTACTGCTTCCTACCCGTCGCATCTTTCTGACAATTTTCTGTTAAAGGAAATAAGGCATGGCTTCTATTCCTCAAACGCCCATACCATCCTCAAGTCTTGACCTTTATTCAACTGCTACTTTCCCTTTGCTTCCTTCAAAGGAAAAGAGCTGGACTACTACCATAGAGAGAGTTGAGTCACCACCTTTAGAAATCCTTTGGATGGGTGTGAAAAAGTGGAACTCTTCTTTGTTTGGTTACTTTCTAGACAAGCGTCATACTTACACTCTTGTCCAACGTTAGACTACTAAAATATGGAAGAAGCTTAGATACATAAGCATATTAATTAGCGAAGATGAGTTTTTTTCATATTCTCATTAAAGGAAACTTCTCAAAGAGTCACTAATTTGGGACCATGGCATATACATGGAACACCAATGTTGATAAAAAAGGGACTCTTGGGGTAACTCTAGACAAAATCAAACTGAACACATTACTAATTTGGGCTAATTTTCATTAGGTACTGCTAGAATATTGGTCCTATGAGGGTATGAGTTATCTTGCAAGCTCCATTCGTAGGCCTTTAAGTATAGACAAAAACACAACTCTACTAACCAGAATTGGTTTTGCTACAGTGTGTATTGATGGGTGTTAAAAGTGATTTCCTAGATACATTCAGACTGACGAGTCTTAATAAGGAAGGAAGTTCTATGGAAGACACTATTAATGTCATAAAACTTAGAAGCCACTAAAAGGGGGATGATAGAAGTGTGGAAACCAAAAATCACCCAACAACAATAAAACACAAACATGGAAACATAGATCCATACAGATGTCACTAACATTATAGTAGAAAAACCTATTAAAGGAGAGGTTAAGGTTATCCTAGAAACTCTCAAGGTACCCTTTGAACCTACAGTCGAGCCTCCAAAGGAATTAAAAACTAGGAGTCAAGTAAAGGATGTCATAGTAAATTTGATTGACTCAAAGATCAAAATTCCAGATGGGGTGGTTAACTTAAAACATCCTTACAACCTGACATCAATCCAGGCAGGACTAAATGTAGCGCCCCCTTACAGCAGGGTACACACTGGTATGCTCAGAGGTCATTCCGATACATATCCTACGATAAGGGCAGGCTACCATAGATCATTACATTCACTTCACATGGCATCATATCATTATTCACTTGTGAAGCATCATAAGAAAATCACAATATTTTAAAATCCAACTTTTTTCTCATTTCATTTCATAAAACCGTAAGTCTACATTGTGTCTTTCAACCTTTACTAGATGTACATCATCAACCTAGTACAAAAGTATAGGCAATTCATGCAACACATCATTTCATATAACAAATAATCACATTTTCTCATAATTGATCATGTATCACATTTTCACTTAAGCATAGGCAATTATGCATTTCAA
>JAOQML010053747.1:0-10222 GCA_027568935.1 Erythroxylum urbanii
GGACATAAGGAAGCCAGCAGTATAAGGCATAGAAGGAAAGACTGTGACTATCAGATAACTTCTTGGCTTGTCAATTTTTGAATCTAATTGCGATAGTCATATTAAGTATTTGGTGGCTATATAATGGAGTATCTAATCAAGGTGCATCCACAATGCAAGGGTTCATATCCAGGATAAAGCTAAATAAAGAGAAAGGAGGAACTGATGGTTGACAACAATGAAAAAATGGAAGTAATGTCTATAGGGGATATATGTACTGAATCTTGTAGCAAGGTTCATTTAGGTTATTACATGACACAATTTATATATGATATTTGGATCAATTTTGGATAAAGGAGGTTGACGTTTTGTATTTCATACTTATGTTGTACAGTTGTGTTTAATGCAAAACATACTGGTACAACTTTCTTGTCATATGGCTTGTATAGAATGTGTCTTACCCCGAGTTAGAAATAAGCTTCTTCGTGTCTTGCTGAACAAGTCATGAAATGAAGGACCCTGATGAAGGAAAAGTCATACATGGTATGGCATAAAAGTTTAAGCTACATTTCCAGAGCTAGGGTTGAGAGATTGATTAAGGAAGGCATTCTCTCAATTTTAGATTATGTTGGTCTGGACCATGTGTTGACTACAAGGGTGAGTTGACTAATAAGGATATTGAGGTCAACTTATGCTTCTGACTTGTTGAGTCTGATACATAAGGATATTAGAAGACCTTATACAGTTGCGTTACATAATTTCAAAAGTATTCTGACATTTGTCATGATTATTCTCATTACAGTTTTGTGTTCTCGCTTAAAGACTGAAGGTAGAGAACCAATTGAGAAAATTCATGTAGAATGTCAGGTTTGACTGTGGAGAAGAATATCATGGCAAACATGGTGTTTCAGGACTTGAAAAAGTCAATGCAGAACAAAAGTCAACACAGAACAAGACTAATCTACCTGAATATCTAGAAGTGTGAAAAACCAGTCTCACACACATTAGTGTATGAGGCTGCCCTACCGAGGTGGTATAATCCTTATAAAAAAATTGCATGCTCATTATGCTCATTGCTATTTAGCGAGATATCCTGATCACTCCAAAAGCTACAGATTCTACTGTAGAGAATGAGGGAACAGAATAGTGGAATCACTAACAGTTAAGTATCTGGAATATGATGTCTATGATGATAGTAGGCCTCTTGACCCTTAGGATGATAACAGGATGGATACTACAGTTGTTATGTATCTGTTACTCATATAGTGAGATCCAGTAGATTTAGGTCTTTGTATCATGCCTGTATAGGAACAGGAACCTATGCCTGTTTATACAGTGGTTCTTGAGGATATAAGATCTAATGTAGTTACGAAGATCCACCGGAGTGAGATGACCTGTTATTCCATATGATGTCATAGTCTATTAGGTGAACAAGACTATAATATTAGGCATATTAAGAATCCAGTTACTTTTACAGAAGCTGTTTCTGTACCCACAACGGAATTGTGGTGGGTTGCAATGACTGATGAGATACAAGCCATGAAGCATAGTAAGGTCAGGGAGCTAGTTGGTTTTGTAGCATAACTGCAAAATTGTCAGTATAAAATTTAAGACCTAAAGGACTTCAGGATGAAGTTCATCGGTTCATGGACTAGCTCAATTGTGTGATGGTTCACTCAAAGAGAAATGTTAACTTTATTGTTACTTTTCTCCTGTACCATCGTAGGATACATTTTGAGTGATTATGGTAATTGCAGCTCATAATGATCAAGAGTTACATCAGATAGTTATCAAAATAGTTTTCCTGAATAAAGACCTTTATAAAGTGGTCTATATGGTACAATCTGGAGGATTTCAGGATCCAGAAGGAACTGACATAATTTACGCGTTATGCATATCAATATGTGGTTTACATCAACCTCCCAAAATCAAACCTTACAGTTGATGGGTTTATGATCTCTTTCAACTTCATGGAAAATAAAGTTAAAAGGTGCTTGTACTAGATTAGGGGGAGCAAAAGTATCTTCCTATTACTGCATAAGGATGATATATCGCTCACATTAAATGTCTTAACCATGTTGTATAAGGTGAAACAACTTTTGATCAAGAACTTTGACATAAAGGCCCTTGACATAGCATCTTTTGTCCTAGGTATTTGGAGTCACCAGGATAGATCTTAACATTTATTGTGCCTCTCAAAAAGGTGCATACATTAAGTATATGTTACAAAGGTTTAATACGGTTAACAGTAAACCTGTCGTAACATTTATCTCTCATAGTGAGAGATAATCTTTGGCACAGTGACCAAAGAATAAAGTAGAGAGAGAGAGGTCATAAGGAATGTTCTGTGTTCTAGTATGGTTGATAGCCTAATGTATGCTCGGCTATGTACTAGGTAGAACATTGCATTTACCGTTTGACTGTTTGGTCGGTATCTGGTTAACCCAGATGTAGACCATTGAAATACAGTCAAGTGAGTGTTAAGATCATTAAAGGAAAGCAAGGATTATATGTTGGCATATAAAAAGTTAACAGACGAAAACTCGTAGGGAATTCAGATTCAAATTTAGCTATGTGTCCGGATGATCGAAAGTTCACTTAAGGTTATGATTCAAGGTTGCAGATGGTATAATATCGTGGAAGTGTGTCAGTCAGACACGGGTAACTTCCTCAATCACGCATGCATAGTGCATGCTACAGGCTGCTTCACAGACAGTTTAACTCGGAAATTTGATTTATGAGTTGTCTGTGGTTGATTCAATGGCTAGACCTATACAGTTGTACTGTGATAATTAAGTTTATGTGTTGTTTAATAACAACACTGAATATCTCAGGGTCTTAGCATTTTGCGATCAAATTCTTGATCATGAAGTAGTTGACACGAGAAAGTGACATTGAGGTTTGGAGTATTTAAAGACTGAGGAACTATAAGTCGATTCTGTAACTAAAGGACTTTACCCACTTGTGTTTGGAACACAAGTATACAATATGGGTGTTTTGAAGTCCTTAGATACTGTTAGTTAAGGAATCGTTATGTTTGCTCCATGTACATTTGTACATTTTGATGTATTATGACAGTATGATGGTTTATCGATAAAGATGATCATCGGTTATCCTCAGTCATATTTGTTATCATACGTTGTCATAATACGTATAGAAGTCTTAAGATTTGTGTTGATCTTAAGCATTTTAAAGGTCATTGGGCATATATGAAGATTGACCTTGAGCCTATGTCATTAGACACATACAGTTTTGTACAGATATATCCTTAAAGTTTGGCATGACATAAGAGGATATAAGTATTTAATCCCATAAAGGTTTTCTCCAATGTAGGTTAGCATTCAGTTGGATAATAATTTGGTTTTTAAATAAATCACCGGTTAAGTTACATAATTTGATCCAGATAAAGATAATAAAGCGGCCCAATAAATGATCTACATTAATGGGTCGAAGTTCGGATGAAAAATGGATCCTTTTCAGTGTGAACCTAGACCGTATCAGACTTGTGATGGGGAAGCCCGATATGGAAGCTTATATATTAAGAGGGGGTCTCCTGTAGTTACTTAAGTAATTCACAAGCATTCAGAGCTCTGACCAGTTAAGAGCACTCGTGTATTAAGGAAACTACAAAAAGGCCTAGATCTCGAGCCGGTGAACGTTTTCTATACAGGTCTCGAGGAGATTCGAGCTCGTTTGGCAGCTGGAAAACGCTTTTAAAGATTGGATGGAACCGAATAAAGTATTTCGCATTATCTTCATTTTTAATCATTTCACGTCCGATCCTGGGTGAGTAATAAAGTCTACTCTACGCATTACACAGAGAGGTTGTAGAGTTTTCGAATGGTTTGAAGCTCCTGGTTGCAGTGAGCACTGAGCCTTCTGAAGAATTCTTTAGGATTTCATGGAGGGATCGTTGATGTTCTTTTTAGAGGAGAAGACTGTATGCCTTACCAATTGAGGGTAATGGATCCATAAAAGAATTTGGATTCGGAGGGCAGCATAAAAGTCATTCAAGCCCATCAGAAATTGCATTAAGCATTGTTGATGCTCTGATTGAGATGCAGACTTAGATGCACCACATGTACACGATTCAACCTTTGATAGATCTGCCAGTTCATCCCACAAATACTTAAGTTTTCCATAGTAAACAGTAATAGAAGTTGTACCTTATTGGATGAGAGCAATATCACGAGTTAACTTGAAAATTTGCAACCTGTTGCTTTGCAAGAAATGCTTTGCCAAGTCAGTCCATATGTCGCAAGCAGTTGAGTAGTGGATCACAATGTCTGAAATCTCCCTAGAGATTACATTTAAAATCCATGACATAACCATGTCATTTACACAGACTCCATAAAGGATACATTGAAGACGTGTTTGGTGGTTGTGGTAGAGACCCATCAACAAAACCCAACTTATTTTTGGCATTCAATGCCATCTTTATTGAGCGAGACCATGTATAGTAATTGTTTCTAGTTAGTGGCTTCGAGACCAACAATGCACCAGGATTGTTTGAATGATGTATGGTGTAAGGCGAGGGAGAACCATCCACGGAGTCAGCAAAACCATCTACCTTTGACATATTGACAAATCAAACTTATGGGAATTCACGCCAAACTCGCAGGAACCTTTTGTCAGAAGGTATAAGAATTTTGTGGCAACAGAAAAAAAAGTAAGGGCTGGGAATGAAGTGGAGAACTTGTTTGGACAGGATTGGAATTTGTTTTGCAAAAAGAAAGAAAAGGCACAGGTAATTATTCCTGCTCTGATACTATAATAAGAGAAGAGATTTGTGGACTAAGAACATTGTTTTGCATCACTTTCATCGTCAGTATATATACATGTTTACAGCAAAAGGTAATGGTAAAAAATAGAAAAGATCTTAACTATAATTTCCATGATATCATTTATATACAAAATATGCAGAAGATACGTTCCTTCTTGATCATGTTGACTTTGACGATCTTTGCAGTAGATGACGTAGATTTTATTATTTTCATTGTCTTTCAATGTTTCTAAATTCAACTTATACAATTAGTGTAATACGTAATGGTACCTTAGTTAAGTATCCCAGATCGAACGTGAAAGGGCAGAAAACAGAGAAATGTGAAAATTACCTGATTTCGGTTCTGAAACTTTAAATGAGCTTTCTGAAGCCGAAACGAGCCCAAATCTACCGCCGTCTTCACGGGAATCCTTCACTGGGATGCTATTGAGGTCTGTCTACATTTTTTTAATACGTAAGCTCTTTTAACGAGTCAGAGAATCCTTATGCTTACAATTGATATGAACAACTGCAAGAGACCTTAACCTTTATATATAGCTTCTATATCGGGCTTTCCTGTCACAAGGTCAATATGGGTCCGATCTACACTAATCGAGATCTATTTTTTACCTTAACTTCTACCCATTGATTTAGATAATTTATTAGGCCACTTTATTATCTTTATTCAGATCAAATTACGTAACTTAACCGATAATTTAATTGAAAACTAAAAATGCAATTAAACGTTGTCCAACTTTATGAGAAAGGACAAAAATGTCTAACATTCTCTCCCTTGGACAATATTTAATTGTAGTTTTTTGACTCAAGTTTTAAAATAGTTGAAAAACTCAGTTAAGCTACGCTACTTTATTAATCAACTAAGTTTAAAAACAAAACATTTGATCCAAAGATAACGAAAATCTATCATTCTGTCCTGTAAGGCTTTCCATACCGAAAAGTATCAAATGCATGTGTCATGTGCAATATAGATCCAATACAATCACGCATATCTAATACCTCACTAACATGAATGGAAAAATAGAGTGTGGCAAACTACGATAATAACTGTATGATTTAAATTATATAATCTTCGTTTGTTGGTCTTGATTTCTCCAACTTTATGCTAAACCGCAAGTGCTAAACTGCATTAGAAAAATCTTGTTTTCTCTCGCCGAATGCTAAACAACATTAGAGAAAACTTGTTCCTCTTACCAAATGCTAAACTGCATTAGAGAAAACCTTTATGTTCTCAAACTGAATGCTAAACTACATTAGAGAACCTTTATGGGATTAAAAAACGTATATCTCCCTATATCATGTGAAACTTTAAGGATATCCATATAAAATTGTATGTGTCTAAATGACATAGGCTCAAGGTCAATCTGTATATATGCCCAATGACCTTTAAATGCTTAAAATTGACACAAATCTTAAGACTTTCATATGTATTATGGCAATGTATGATAACACATATTATTGAGGATAAACAACGATCATCTTTATTGATGAACCATCATACCGTCATAATACATCAAAATGTACAAATATACATGGAGCAAACATAATGATTCCCTAATTAACAATGTCTAAGGACTTCAAAACGCCCATACCATATACTTGTCTTTCAAACACAAGTGGGCATAGTCTTTTAGTTAAAGAATCGACTTATAGTTCCTCAGTCCTTAATGCTCCAAACCTTAATTTCACCTTTTCGTATCAACTACTTCATGGTCAAATATTTGACCTTAAAATGCTAAGACCATGTGATATTTAATGTTGCTATTAAACGACACAACAACTTGATTATCACATTACAACCGAATGGGCCTAGCCACTGAATCAACCACAGACAACTCAGAAATCAAAATTTTGAACTAAACTATCTGTGAAGCAGTCCCATAGTATGCACTCTGCATGTATGGTCGAGGAAATCACCCGTGTCTACTTGACACTCTTCCACGACATTGTACCATCTACTAACTTAAACTGCAACCTTAAGTGAACTTTCAATCATCCGGACACATAGCTTAATTTGAATCTGAATTCCCTACGAGATTTGGTCTTAGTCTGTTGACGTTTCTATATGTCAACAAATAATCCTTAATTCCCTCTAATTATCTCAACACTCGCTTGACTGCATTTCAATGGTCTACATCTAGGTTAACCAGATGCTAACTAAACAGTCAAATAGTAAATGCAATGTCCTTCCTAGTACATAACTGAGCATACATCAGGCTATCAATCATACTAAAATACGGAAAATTTCTTATAATCTCTCTCTTTACTTTATTCTTTGGATATTGTGCCAAAGGTTGTCTCTTACTATAAGAGATAGTTACTACGACAGGTTTATAGTTAACTGTATTAAACCTTTGTAACATATACTCAATGTATGCACTCTGTGAGAGGTATGATGAGTGTTAAGATTCATCCCGGTGAATCTGAATGCCTAACACGAACGTTGCTACATCAAGGTCCTTTATGTCAAAGTTCTCGACCAAACGTTGCTTAACCTTATACAACATGGTCAAGTAATTTCACCATCCACATGCAATAATAGAAAGATAACTTTACTCCCTTTGATCTCATAGTACAAGCATCTTTTTAACTTTATTTTCCATAAAGCCAAAAGAAGTCAAACCTTATCAAATGTAAGTTATCACTTTCGGGAGGTTTGATGTAAATCATTTATTGATCTGCATAACGCGCAAACTGTGTTAGTTCCATCTGGATCCTGAAATCTTTCAGGTTGTACCATATATAGACCACTTTATAAAGGCCTTTATTCAGGAAAGCGATTTTGACAACTATCTAATGTAACTTTATATCATCATTAGCTACAATTGTCATAATCACTCAAAATGTATCTTTCGAGGATACGAGAGAAAAAGTAACATTAAAGTCAACATTTTCTCCCTAAGTGAACCATTAGGCAACTGAGCTAGTCCATAAATCGTTGAACTTGATCTTGAAACCCTTTAGGTCTTAAAACTTCATTTACAATTAACGGTTTTGCAACTCTACTACAAAATCAACTAGCTTCTAGATCTTAATATACCTCATGGCTTGCATCTCATCACTCATTGCAACCCACCACACTTTCACATTGGGTTCAGAAACAACTTCTGTAAAAGTAACTAGATTCATAACATGCTGAATATCATAGTTTTGTTCACCTAATAGACTATGTAATCAGATGAGATAGCAGGCCATCTCATTCCGATGGATTTACGAAACTACATTAGATCTTATACCCCCAGGAACCTCTATGTGTACAAGTATGAGTTTATATTCCTGTACAGGCATGATATAAAAAACCTAGATCCACCGAACCTAACTATATGAGTAGCGGGCACATAATAACTATAGTATCCACCCTGCTATCTTCTGAAGAGTCAAAGGGCCCACCATCATCATAGACATCCTATTCCAAAAAGTTAGTTGTTTGTGATTCCACTATTCTGGTCCCCCCTTCTCTATAGTAAGATCTGTAGCCTTTAAAATGGTCAGGATATCTTACTAAATAGCAATAAGCATAATGAGCATGCAATTTTTCTTTATAAGGATTATACTACCTCGGTAAGGCAGCCTCATACACGAATGTGTGCAAGGCTAGGTTTTTATACTTCTAGATAATCAGGTAGATTAGTCATGTTCTGCATCGAATTCTTCAAGTCTTTTAGGATGCAGTTATGCCTTTCGACAACACACCATTTTGCTCAAGACTACCGGTATAGTGAATCAAGTCATAATCCCAACCGATTCTATATATCTGGCAAACGAACCTTTTCAATTCTTGAAACACCATGTTTGCCATGATATTCTTCTCTATGGTCAAATCTGACACTCTGAATGGATTTTTCCAATTGGTTCTCAACTTTTAATCTTTAAGCAAGAACACATAACTATGATGGGAATAATCATCAATAGATGTTAGAATACATTTGGAATTACACAATGAAAATGTATAAGGTCTTCTGATATCCATATGTATGAGACTTAACAAGTCAGAAATACGAGTTGAACCTTCTTCCTTATTAGTCAACTTACCCTTGTAACAATCAACACATGTTTCCAGATCATCATAATCTAGAATTGAGAGAATGCTTTTCTTAATCAATCCCTCAACTCCAGCTTTGGAAATGTGGCTTAAACTTTTACACCACACAATATATAACTTTTCATTCATCAGGGTCCTTAATTTCATGACCTGTTTAGCAAGATATGAAGAAGCATATATCTAATTCGGGATAAGACACATTCTATACAAACCATATGACAAGAAATTTGTACTTTTATGTTTTGCATTAAACACCAACTTTACAACAGAGGCATTAAATACAAAACGTCAACCTTCTTTGTCCAAAATTGATCCAAAGATCACATATAAAATGTGTCGTGTAAAAATTAAAATGAACCTTACAGCATGGTTCAACTCATACATTCCCCTACAAATATTTCATTCACTTCTTCATTGCTGTCAACCATCAGTTCCTTCTTCTTTTTATTTGGCTTTATCCTAGATATGAACTCATTCATTGTGGAAGCACCTTGATCAGATACTCCACTATATAGCTAACCACAAAGTACTTAATGCAACTATTGCAAATTAGATTTATAAATTGATAAGCTAAGGAGTTATCTGATGGACACAGTCTTTCCTTTAGGCCTTATACTGCTGGCTTCTTTATGTCATACAGACTTTACTAGCACTGGATTGACCATCATCAGTACGTGGAGAAGATTTAATCTTTCTACCTTTGATCTTAGCAAGCTTTATCTTTTCCTTCCCTTAGTTTCTTTGAGGACTGTAGGAGTAGCAAGCTTGATTTTCTACTCCTCAGCAACGCAATGGGCAATCAAAGTATTGAAGTTCTATTCCTCAACTTATAAATAATATGCCTTCACCAGATTACTTAACTCTGGAGGGAGTGTATTCAAAGTCTGGTGAACTGTGAAGACATCAGGAAGAGGAACGTTTAATATCTTCAGTCTACTGTAAAGATGGGTTATTCTTAATATGTACTCCTTTACTCTCCCTTCTCCCTTATACCATAAGGAGAATAATTCCTTTATCAAGGCACTTGTCTCAACATTAGGTGAGACTATGTACTTCTAGGAGACATTAGCAAGAAATTACTTCGTTATGTCTATGTCCGGAAGTTCACTTAGCAGATAGCCAGGAATGGAATCTTTAATGGTCATAAGACGTCTGGGTTGTTTGGATGAGGGTAATAGGAATTCTATTACGCTCCTATTCCTACCTATTACCTATTCCTTTGTTTGGTTTGCAAAAGACCTACAAAATAATTATTCCTAAACGATAGCTATTCCGCACAAAATAGAATAGCCAAAGATCCCTCCCACCCATCTTTACCTATTTCGCACAGATTCAAAATAGGTAAACACGCCTTCTCTTTCTTTTGGACAAGCTCTACCCCTCGTCTGTTTTCTTAATTTAATTTAATTTATAAAAATAAT
>JAOQML010053758.1:0-10222 GCA_027568935.1 Erythroxylum urbanii
AAAATATTATTTATTTATTTATTAAGTTATTATTAATAATTAATTAATTACATTACATTATAATTAATTAAAAATAATATTTTATTTCTTAATATTTTTTACAAATTAACCAGTATCAATGGTAATGGTAATTATTCCTTTCTCTTAACCAACCATCATAATTATAATGATAATACTCATTCTTATTCCTTACTATATTCATTCATATTCCTATTACCATTCCTTTATACGAACCAACCACCTCCTAAAATTCTCCACATCCTACCTCCCCCAGACAAATAGTTAATTAGAAGCAATAAACAAAATATTAAAGACATATCTCAGATGTTTTTACTGTGAATCTCCGTATAAGTGGACTGGATGGTTATTATTGACCGAATGGCATCACAATGCTACCCACCATTACGTGATTAACTCCACTCCTTTTGAAATCTTATACGATACCCACCTCCCATCTATGCACTATACTTCGTAGGAGAATCTTGCAATGTTTTAATAAATCAGGAGTTACAGGAAAGGGAGGCAACTTTTCATAATGTTAAATATCACTTGAACATGGCACAATAAAGGATGAAACAAGAAGTTGACAAGAGGAGATCAGATCGGGAGTATAAGGTGGAACAATAGGTTTTTGTGGAACTTCAACTTTGTAGGCAACATTCTTTGTAGAAAAGTGTTCATCAGAAATTAACCCCCTTATACTACAAACTCAAAAATAGATCATCACCAAGATGAACAAAGTGGCGTACACTCTACAACTTTCAAAGGAATCTTTGATTCACCCCACCTTTCACATCTCACAACTTAAGAAATATGTCTTTGATAAAATGTCGACGTCTACACAACTACCATAAACACTTATCAATGCAGATAAGATACCAGTAGTGTTACAGAGGCAAATGAAGAAGAAAAAGATGACGGAAGAAACAACGGAGGTTCACTAGCCGTTAGACAGTAAACGCTATACGCTGTGTTTAAATAAAAGTCTAGCTTCGTAGTCATATGCCACAAACTACTAGATTATATATCAATTGTATTTAAGCTGAATTGTAACGGATATGTCAGGCATATGTGTGATAGCTGAATAAAAAGTTATTTTCTCTCTCCTTCTTGATTCTATGTATCTTCATTTCCTTCTAGAACTCTATGATATTGTTGCTACGTTCTAATCAATACACGACTCTATTATGTTATCTTCATTATTCTTTCAACAATTTGGTATCAGAGCATTCGAATATGGGAGACAACCATAGCTGAGGGGAGAAGAAGTGCAGACCTATGTAAGATGGATGAAAACTTGAAAGGGTTTATGGAGAGGATGTTTTTGGATTCACAAGGTAGGAGTGAGTGTATGTTCTCGAAAATGTAAAATAGAACATAAAAAGTAGAAAAAGAAATGACAGAACTAAGGAATATGATCCTATAGACGTTGCAAAAAATAGAAGGAGGAGATGTCAGAACACTAGACCCAACATCCCAGAGTAGCTCCGAGAGGTTGATGGAAGATGAAAATGCGACGTCGACGAGGATGAATCGAATTGAATTTCCATTGTTTGAGAATGTCAAACTATGGCTATATCCTTGTGAGCAATATTTTTCTCTAGATCAAACTCTAGAAAGAACGAAGGTGAGTGTCGCTATTCTACATATGGATGAACGTGCGCAGGAATGGTATCAATTATATGTTAGAAATTGCAATAAGGTGGAGGTAGTTGGATGGGATGAATTCACCAAGGCACTTAAATAACGCTTTGACGCAGAGATTTTCGATGATCCAGTAGGTGATTTTAAGGATTTAAATTAAGAAGGATTAGTACTAGAGTATTGCACATTGTTTGATCACGATTCCAACCGACTTTCGTTACTAGAGAAATATTTAGTCGGGTTCTTCATTAAAGGACTCTGACCAGAAATTACTGTGACAGTGAAATTACACGAGTCAAATTCCCTGCATTAGGCTTATACGCTAGCTCAGAAGCAAGAAGCCATGCTGTTATCTACGAGCAATACTTTGTTGAATATAAGCAGCACCACGGAGAACATGAATACTGGCGGTCATTCCCACTTCCATACATGGGGGCAATCATCCACCAATATAATAAGGAACTCAAGTCCGAAAGGCTTATTGCCAACACTAATGACAACATCATGAGCCTCATCCTCAGTAAGACCATTTAAAACGCAGAGGAAAATTAGTGGTAGAGATTTTGATGAGGAAAGAGCAAAAGGGCTCTGTTTCTAGTGTAATGAGAAGTATACCCTGGGTCACAAATGTAAGAAGAGACAATTACAATTTTATGTGATTTTTGGAGAGGACGATAGTGGGATGAATTCACCGAAAACAGAGGATCAAGAGTTGGAGGGTAACCCAGGAGAAAACGATTGCCCTATGGTTCCCATGCAAGCTATGTCGGGATTTTCAAGGGATATGGAATTCAAACAAATGAGAGTGGTGGGTATGCATCAGAGGCGACAAATCTATATTTTGATCAATAATGGGAGCACATATAACTTGTGGATTCATTAGTTGTTAAAAAAGGAGGTTGCAACATAAAAGAAATAGAACCAATATCTATAACAGTTGGTGGTGGACTACAGTTAAAATGTTGTTAACATTGCAGTAATTTGGCATGGACAATGCAAGGAGAACAGTTCACCATAGACGCAATGGTTTTGTCCTTGGGGGTTTGCGATTTCGTTTTAGGAGTACAATGGTTGATTGGATTAAACGAAGTGTTGTGTAATTTTAGGGACCAGATAATGACATTTCAGTGGGATGGAAGACTGGTAACTCTCTATGGAAATCCAGAAGGGAAGTCTCGGGTCCTCTCACGTAAGGAATTTCAGAAATTATTATGCAGATTAATAGAAGGACAGTTATTCATGTTACAACTGACAGTGCTTATAGAGTTTCAATTGCAACAAATGAGGTTGAAGGAGGAACAGTGGAGCGCATTTGATGAAGTTAACGCAATACTGTTGGAGTACACAAAAATGTTGCAGGAACCCACTCAACTTCCCCCAGACTACAAGCACAATCACCAGATCGTCTTGAAGGAAGGGGTTGGTGCAATTAACGTGCATCTATACCGATATTCTGGAGCGCAGAAAGACATGATAGAACGGACATTAAAGGGTCTTATGAAGCAAGGACTCATTTGGCAGAGTTACGGACCCTACGCCTCGCTAGTGGTCTTAGTGAAGAAGAAGGATGATACATGGCGCATGTGTGTCGACTATTGAGAACTTAATAAACATACGATAAAGGACAATTTCTGATACCACTTATCGAAGAACTGTTGGATGAGTTACATAGGGTGAGCTGGTTCACTAAGTTAGACCTACATTTCGGGTGCCACCAGATCCTGATGCAGTCAGAGGACATTCCAAAAATAGCGGTCATAACACACGAGGGGCATTACGAATTTCTGGCCGTGCCATTCAGTCTAATGAATGCTCCTTCAACATTTCAGAGGTTGATGAACGAGCTATTCAACCCGCACCTACGCCAATTTATTCTGGTCTTCTTCGATAATATTTTTGATAAACAGTCCATCGTTGCAGTCGCATGTTCAACATATTTCAACAACAATGTAAATACTGAGGAGACATCAATTATTCTTAAAGGGTAACAAATATGTGTTTGGTGCAAAGCAGATCGAATACTTGGGGTACATAATTTCAGAGATGGGAGTCCCCACTGATAATCAGAAGGTTAAAACGATTAAAGAATGGCCAAAACCCAAAGGAATCAAGGAACTCAGAGGATTTCTTCAAATTACAGGATATTATCGACGATCCATTAAGGGATATGGGATGAGTGTTAAGCCATTAACAGAATTATTGAGGAAGGAGGGCATGGCAAGTTGGGAATGGCGGGATGAAGAACAGGTGGCTTTTGAGAAATTGAAAAGGGCGATTATGTCAGCACCGGTGTTGGCATTGCCGGACTTCTCAAAGACATTTATAATTGAAGCAGACGCGAGTGAAGAAGAGATTGCAACGGTGTTGCAGCAAGAAGATCATCATATAACATTCCTCAGTAAATCGTTGGCCAGAACACACTGTGGACTGTCGACCTATGAGAAGGAATTTTAGGCGATAATTAAAGCAACCAGGCATTGGCATCATTACTTAAGCTTTAAGCCATTCATCGTGAAGATAGACCATAGAAGCCTCAAATATTTATTGGAACAGAGACTGACAACTCCGTTCCAACAATCATGACTTCCCAAGCTATTTGGCTATGATTTCGAAGTGCAGTACTGGAGTGAGAAGGAGAACAAT
Source organism: Erythroxylum urbanii (assembly GCA_027568935.1). Taxonomy (NCBI): domain Eukaryota; kingdom Viridiplantae; phylum Streptophyta; class Magnoliopsida; order Malpighiales; family Erythroxylaceae; genus Erythroxylum; species Erythroxylum urbanii. The sequence goes on from JAOQML010053758.1 coordinate 4,288, forward strand.
GTGGCAGATGCACTCTCAAGAATCACGAGTGTGGAAATGATGATGCTATTAATAATGCAGTTACATGGTGAATTACTGGATGAAATTAAGAAGAGTTGGGAGAGGATCGAACGATGCAAGAAATTATTAGTAAAATAGTAAATGGCACGTTGAAGTTTACTGCATATGAATGGAAAGATGAATTGTTGAGGTGGAAAGGACGTTTGGTGGTCGGCAATAATAAAGGGTTGAGACAACAGATAATTGGCATTAGCCATGATGAGGCGATGGGGGGCCATGCAGCAACATATGTTCTTCTGGAAGGGGATGGCTTGGGACATGAGGAATTACATTTAGGCATGTATGATTTGTCAGAGGAGCAAACAAAATAGCTCATCTTATCCAGGCTCACTACATCCTATTAAAATACCAGAAGGAAGTTGGAGAGAAGTTAGTGTCAACTTTATTGAAGGTCTTCCTCTATTTAGAGGGAAGACTGTAATTTTTGTGGTAATGGATAGGTTCACGAAATATTTACATTTCATTTCGATTAAGCATCCATATTCTGCTTGTGATATAGCCGAATTATTACTCAATAATGTGTTTAAATGATATGAAATGCCGGAATCCATCATCAGCGACCAAGATTCTGTGTTTTTGAGCAAAATCTGGCAAGAGCTGCTTCGTCTACAAGGTGTTCTATTGAAGTATTCCACTATATATCATTCGCAAACAGACGGTCTTATAGAGGCAGTGAATAAAATTTTAGAGACCTACCTTCAATGCTTTTGTGGTGAAAAACCCAAACGATGGAGTGAATGGATAACATTGGCGGAGTGGTGGTATAATACAATGTACCGCTCATCCATTAATTCGACACCGTTTGAGGTCTTATACGGCTACCCACCATCGGTTTACACACCGTATATAGTGGGAGATTCAAAAGTGGTAAAAGTAGATAAGGTGTTACGGAACAAAGAAGTAATGATCAATGTGATGAAATTCCATTTATAGAGAGCTCAAAATAGGATGAAGCAATAAGCAGCTTCTAAACAATCTGAATGGGAGTTCCAAGTTGGCGACATGGTCCTACTGAAACTACAACTGTATAAGTAGCACTCTTTGTAGAGAAGAAGCAACCAGAAATTCAGAGAAGAAGCAACCAGAAATTATTGCCCCTTTATTATAGACCGTATAAGGTGATACAACGCATTGGAAGGGTGGCGTACAAACTGGAGTTACCTTCGGGCTCATCTATTCATCTTGTGTTTCATGTATCACAATTGAAGAAGGCTAACATGGCACATGGTAGAATGTCTTCATTATTACCTGAATTCATTATCCCAGTCGAACAAATACCAGTGGTGGTACTGGGAGGGCGTATAACTAAAAGAAACAATCGCTCAATAACACAGTGGTTAATTTAGTGGTCAGACGGGGATGAAGCCAACGCTACCTGGGAATACCTTTTTGATCTCCAAAACCGTTTTCTAGAAGTTAATTTGGTTGACAGGGATGTTAAGGGGAAGGGGATTGTTGCAGAGGCAAATGAAGAAGAAGAAGAAGATGACGGAAGAAACAACGGAGGTTCACTAGCCGTTAGACAGTAAGCACTATACGCAGTGTTTAAATAAAAGTCTAGCTTAGCAGTCCTACGCCACGAACTACTAGATTGTATATCAGCCGTATTTAAGCTGAATTGTAATGGATATGTCAGGCATGTGTGTGATATCCAAATGATATGTTGTTTTCTCTCTCCCTCTTGATTCTGTGTATCTTCCTTCCCTTCTAGAACTCTATGATATTGTTGCTACGTTCCAATCAATACATGACTCTATTCTGTTATCTTCATTATTCTTTCAACAAGTAGCCACCTAGGGAAGAAGAATAATCAATTGTCCTAATAAGGCGATAACTCAAGTTTTGGTACAATGGCAGGGAGAAACAAAAAAAAGTGTTACGTGAAAAGGTATGGTTGAATTACAAAAAAGATTCTTAGGAGTTAATTAAAAGGGAAGGTGATGTTACATGCGAAAATCAACGAAGGAAACATAAGCAACTGAAGAAGATGAAAAGAGGAATGACGTTAAATTGTAAGAAAAGAAAATAAAACTAAACGCACTGTAACTGTAATAGTCATAATATCCAACAATTACCATATACATATGTTTCAATACAAAGGATGTATATATTGTTTATTAGTCATTACAACGACCATATTAAAGTTACATTTCACAAACAACGAATTGCATTAGCTATTAGCTAATTCTATCAACAGTTAGTTGATAGCTGATTTAACCAGCGGACAACATCAGTTGTTTATTAAAGATGTTTGGTAAAATTAGTTATTTAATATCAACTATTGAAGTGTAAAATGATTTATAAGGGCATAATTTTAAAAAAATTATGAGAGCATGAAAATTATATTTCTTAGTATTTCGTTGAATATTCTTATAAGAATTTAGATTTAGATATTTAATTTTACAAAAATTAAGTTTATAACTTCAATAAACAACAACAACAACAACAACAAAAATAAAAATAAAAATAAAAATATAATAATAATAATAATAATAATAATTTAACGTTAAATTCTCCATTGATATAAATGATGCAGCGAGCTACATTATAATAGTATTTTTCATATAATATGTATGAAATTTATTATTTAAAAAATTAAAAATATCTATAATTATAGCATAACACCGATACGATATATAGTAGTTATATACTAAACATATTAATTTGATGTGACTCTTTATGTTCAAAGACTTAATATTATGGTATTTTTAAATGTAAACTAATATTATAAAATTAAATAAAGATTAAAAAGTTTAATTAATCCCTTTATTATATTCTTTCAAACTTCACGACATAATTGTACGATAAAAAACCAACTTTGAAAACACACAGAGCAAAAGTAGAGAGTAAAGTGGAGGGCAATACTGTTATTAGGCAAACAGCTAACTCCAAAAGTTCATCTTATGGTGCTTTTAGAAATCAGCTTATTAGGGTTAAATAAGCTAACCAATAAGTCATTCTCTAAACACATCAATAGCTTTTTAAGATGGTCAAAATTTTAACTTTTAGTCAATAAGCTCAAAAACAGCTGATAAGTTGTTTGCCAAACACTTCCCTTATATACTTCTATTTTTCTTTAGTATATGGTTCTCTGTCAATTGATACCTCTAGAACTTGCATTGAATCAACCTAAATTGTATGATGCATATGAGCTTGAATATGATAAAGGCCTTCCTTGTTTTAGCCATTTAACTTAAAAGCCACATTCCTTAATTTTCCCTAGTTTAGCCCCTTTGAGCCATTTTTAAAATCCCTTATTTTGTGTTTTAAATCCATGTTATAAACCTAACTTATAATATATCCTATCACCCATCTACATGTTTTAATAAGGTATTCTTAAGCTATTTGGAGAATTAGAGTGGCTTTGCTTTAAGTTATATTTTTCAAACTTATCATTTTATATTTGGTTTAACTTTTTATCATGGTTGCCTATTTTCCCATTAATGATTTATTTTCTACTTTTACAAAAGAATATAATTGTAGCAATAGCATATTTACACTGATAGTGGAGTACTTGGCAAAGGTCACATTCGTTTATTAGCCCTTATATTTTGTTTAAATGCCTTATTAATTATGTGTAGTTTTAGCCTATAATTCTCCCTATCCAGCCCTTAACCCAAGCTTGATTACAATGAATTCAAAAAATTCCTTTTGATTCATGCTTTTTTGTGTTCATGGAGAGATCTTTGGTGTATATGCAAGTTTACAATAGTATATTCCTTGTGACAGGAGTTTGGGAATAAGCACTTAAGCCTAAGTACATGTGTGAACTGTGAGAAAATTCACCAAGGCTTTGTGCATATTTTTTATCGAGATTATCTTTATTTCTCTCTATTCATATTTTTGGTGAAAATCAACTATGATCTCTATTGATTCTTAACTTTTTCTCAGTCTAAGTCTTAAGGAGTGTCATGGTTTAATCTCGTGAAAAGCGGTTTTGTGAAAACTATCTAGCTATCTTGTTTTGTTATTTTTTTTCATTTTCTTAGAGTTAAGTAGGATTAAGTGTGGAGGAATTTGATGCGCTAAGATTTTACCCTAATTTTAGCATTTAAATCCTCTGTAATCTTGTCTTCATGTGTTCAAACTCGGTAGTTTTATTTCAGTTTGTAAGAAAAAGGTTAGAGATGTCATTTAATTAGAAAAAGGATTAGCCTCTAATTTAAATTTAAAAATTTTAAATAAAGGAGCAATATCAACAATAATCATGGGGTTATCAAGAAGAATTGGGATGTAAAATGCTTTGATTAGCAAATTTAGATTAGATTATTGGGATCAAGTTGAAAATCTAGTGAAATAATCTTGCTTGATCTTAGCCATAGGCACGTTCAGTGACAATTGTATACTTTCAAAGTTTGAATCTTCAAGAGAAAAATGTATTAAAAGTTGCTTGGATCTTATCTTGGCCAAATATGGGTGGAAATTAGTGAAACTATGATATATGGGATCCAAAGAATCAAAACAAAGAGATCTTCACATGTCATTAAAGTGGTTATAAATAGAGCCAAGGTGAAGGAGCAAAACATTCAAGTTTTCCAGCTAAAAATTCCAGCTTTGTACAAAGTCTTCTTTCCCTTATTTTGTAGACGTTAAAGTAGATTTTCTTTATTAGAAGTTACTCATAGTCATGATCATTGTTGGCTAATTTTCTTTATCTTGGTTGAAAGAAGTGGGAGGGTGAGCCTTGGAGCAACTGGTAAAGTTGTTCATTTGTGACCATAAATTCACAGGTTCAAGTCACGGAAACAACCTTTTTGTAAAAATACAAAGGGAAGGCTACGTACAATATAACCCTCCTCAGACCTGGGTACGTTGACTTTGAGTGAAAGAAGTGGAAGTCATTTGAAACTTTAAGATTGGGAGCCAATTGGGTCTTAATGTGAAGTGTTTCATTTATTTGTGATTATTTGCAATTAATTTCTCACGTGCATAATTAGTTTATTTATTAAAACGATCATTGGTTAGATTAAAGTTTTAATGCATAAATGTTGGCCCCTAAATTTTTCTTAGAATTTATTTTATTAAATTAGCAAGCATGAATATAAGTTAGAATTCATGAATTAGCAATTTTTGTAGATTAATTAGATATATTATGAATCTCGTGTGGTTGCATGAATTAAAAGAAAGATTAGAATTAAGTTAAGGAGTTAGAAAGCATTAGATTAATAAGGAAGGGTAAGCTTGGAAAGACAAAAGTTGGTCTTAAACTAATAGGAAAAGAAGAGAAAAGAGTCGTGTATAGTAAGTAAGAAAAGGGAGAAAGTCGTAGAAGAAACTAGTAGAAGAGAAGGAGAAAACTGAAGCATAGAAAGAGAAGAAGAAGGAAAGAAAAGAGCAAGGAGAAAGAAGAGGAAGAAGAATATTCAGCTGAGTTTTTAGGTAACCTTTATTATTCTTCTTGTTTTGATAGAAGAAGGAAGTAAATAAAATAGGTTATGTGCTAAAAAAATGAAGAAAGAAAGAAGAGGAACAAGAGATTTGTGTTCTTAGATTTTTATGAACCTTAATTAGATCTTAGTTCTTCTAGTTAGATAAACCAATAGTAGATTAAGTCTAAGCTCATTTTTTTAGATATTTAAAACTTATGGAAGTTTTATTCGTATATGTTGATTGGATGAAAATATGTTTGTTTGAAGGGAATCAAGAACTTCGAAATCAAGAGCAAGAAGAAGAATAAACTTGATATTGGAATTACAAGTAAATAGGTGGGTAATATATTTATGGTTATTGTGAAGGTGGGCTGATCTATTATATGTTTATGTGTACTTAAATGCTTGTTTTTGAAACATTGTAAATGCGGGAAAAATGCACTGTGATTTGTTATCATGTTTACTTTGAAAGATTTTGCTGTATTTGGTATTAATGAACAGAAGAA
>JAOQML010053769.1:0-10221 GCA_027568935.1 Erythroxylum urbanii
TATGTGTTTATGATTCAATGTAAATTATTTCAACGGTTTTGCTTGTTACTGGTTATAAAATTGTTACCCACGAGCTTTAAGCTCACCCGCATTCTCCTCCCCTATTCAAGTGATGAGCAACAGACCAAGTAAGTCAAGAGTCAAGGCATCACTCCAGTTTGCATGTTTTGTTTTGTTTGTTTTTGAAGTTAGATTATGTAAAATAATGCTTTAGTCACATTTTGAGTGATTCTAGTTTTTATAAACTTTGTATTTTGGATTATAATATAAGGGGGCTCGAAATGTCCACTAAAGCGTTGTAAAACTCTTACTTTTGATATTAATGAAATATATGTTTGGTTTTGGTTATGATTTTCATGTTTTCGCAAAGTATTCGATTTTGGAAATGAGCTTAAGATTTTGAGAGTTTGTTTGGGGTTAGGTTTTTATCAAATTTTGTTTTTGGGTAGTACAAATGAATGTGGTTGAAAGATTTTAAGTTTGCATGTAGTAATATAGGACTTTTTAGGTTGAGGGTTCAGTTTACAAGCGTTTTCGCCGCGGTGAAGCCAAGAGTTCGCTGCGGTGTAATTCACCCTAAAGGTCAGTGAGGTTTACTCATATATGTTCATCGTGGCGAGACCAAGAGGTTTCCACGACGAAAATAAAATTTCTGGCTTGCCGCAATAAAGTTTAATATATTCGACGTAAAATTCCTGAAGATTCCAATGGATTTTTCCAATATGTTCACCGCAGCAAAGCCCACCTTTACTTCCGAATGATTTTTCTTTCAAATCTCCAACTTCTAAGCCCTCCTCCCTGTTCAAGCTTCACGATCCCAAGTTTGATATTAGGCTCCAGAAACGGGATCCAATTAGGGCTGACATTGAGAAGCTCATGGGCTGTTACCATAAGCTTAAGGCTATGAATATAGTCCTTGGGGAGGATTACATGGTATGGTTTGTGATGGGGATTCTTCTTCTAAATTTGATTCGATTAGATCAAGCTATAATGCTAAGAAAGAGCAATGGACTCTTGAGGAGATGACTATTATTCTTGCCAAAGAAGAGGAAGGCATGAAAAAAGGAAGGGCAAGAAACATCTCCGTGATGACAAACCATAAAAAATTTTAAAAGAAAAACTTCACTTCTAATAGCTAAAGTGACCAAAAGCATTTCAAGAAGAGAGCTGTTAATCGTAAAGGAAATGGACAGGCAAGCTCATCTTTTATTAGTCAGAAGAATAAATTTTTCAAAGGGAAGTATAATTTTTACCAGAATTTTAGGCACAAGAAAGTTGATTGCCTAAAGCTTAAAGCTCACATAAAGAAGAAAGGTAATTCTCTTGTGATGGTTTCTTTAGAGTCCAATATTATTAATGTGCCCTCAAATACTTGGTGGTTTAATACTGGAGCAACAATTCACATTACGAATTCCTTGCAGACATTGACAAGTCGAAGAAGGCTGACTAGTTATGAGCAACATGTGTACATGGGATACAATACCAAAGTCCAAGTTGAATTTTTTGGGACAATTAGACTACAGTTGAATATAAGACATCTTTTGGAGTTACATGATGTAGCTCATTTACCCTATATTAGGAGGAATTTGATTTCTGTATCTATTTTGGATAGTCAAGGTTATAATCTTTTTTTTGGAACTAGAAAACTGACTTTGTATTGTGACTCTCTTTTTGTGAGAAATGAAATTTTATGTTAAAATTTATACAAAATTGAGTTGAATGATGTTATTGTTGCTTCTTCCTCTTCTCTTAATACTATTGTTGGTTCCAAACGTATGAGGTTAGATTTAGGATCTTCTATGTTATGACATAAACGTTTAGGTCATATTTTTAGAGACATAATAAAGAGGTTAGTAAAAGATCGTGTACTTTAGGATCTTAATTTTTTAGATTTCATTGCCTGTGTTGTTGTATTAAGGGAAAATTGACTGCTAAGGTTAAAAAAGTAGACAGGTGCTCAAAATTGTTAGAGTTGATTCATACTGAAATATGTGGACCATTTATTCCACCTTTTATAGGTAGTTATAAATACTTCATTACTTTTATTGATGGTTTTTCTCGGTATGGTCATATGGAGCTCATTCGTGAAAAATCCAAATCTTTATATGCATTTAAGATTTTTAAGATAAATGTTGAGCTTTAAAAGGGGACAAAATCAAAGTAGTTAATTTTGACAGAGGTGGAGAGTATTATGGGCATTATAATTAGAGTGGAAGGAATCTAGGGCCTTTTGCTAAATACTTACAAGAATGTGGTATTAAAACAAAATATACAATGTTAGGAACACCTCAGCAGAATGGAATCGCTGAAAGAAGAAACCACACACTTCTTGATATGTTACGGTTTACGTTGATTCATTATAGTTTACCAGAATTTTTATGGGGTAAGGTATTGAAGATAGCCATTTATACCTTGAATCAAATACCTAGCAAGTCCATCCCAAATACTTCGTATGAGTTATAGTCAAGTAAGAATCCAAGCTTGTGCCATTTTTATGTTTGGGGACGCAAAGCAGAAGTAAGGCCCTATAATCCACAATCTAAGAATCTTGATCCGAAAACTATTAGTGGCTACTTTGTAGGTTACACCGTCAAATCAAGAGTTTTAGATTCTATTGCCCATCTCACACGACCAGAATTATATAATTAGATAGAGTTGTCTATTTTGAAGATGAATTTGGTTCAAGCTAAGGATCAAAAGAAATTGTATTCAGGGAAGAGCATATTCTAATCCCTGTACCTATCGCTTCTGCTCCTATTGATGACCCTATGATTGAACAGATCTAGTAGAATCTTATGATGAACCTCAGAATCAAACATAGGATGAAGTCATTGATACTGGGGATGATGAAGTTGTTGTGAGGAGATCACAAAGAACATACAAATATTCCATTCCTAATGACGATATTGTTTATTTGTAGGAACATGGGCTTAATGTGGGAGATACTACTGAACAAGTCAATTATCAAGAAGCAATGAATAATCCTCAATCTACGTTATGTATGAATGCAATGAAACATGAGTTGAGTTCCATGCCGCAAAATGGAGTTTAGGAGTTGGTTAAACTATCTAAAGGTTGCAAACCCATTGGGTGCAAATGGGTTTACAAAATCAAATATAACTCAAGTGGACAAGTAGAAAGGTATAAGGCTAGACTTGTGGCTAAAGGTTATAGCCAGAGAGAAGGGATTGATTTCAAAGAAACCTTCTCACCAGTTTCTACTAAAGATTCACTGCGAATCATCATGGATATAGTTGCCCATTTTGATTTGGAACTTAATCAAATGGATGTAAGGACTACCTTCTTGAATGGATATCTGTATGAAGATGCATCAAGGCAGTGGTATCTCAATTTTGATATGGTTTTCACTGTAAATGGCTTCAAGGAGAATGTAGTTGATCAATGTATATATATGAAGTTTAATGGGAGCAATGTCATTTTTCTGGTACTGTATGTTAATGACATTCTACTTGCTTCTAACAATACTGATCTATTATTTGAGGCAAAACAACTATTATTTAACCATTTAGATACGAAGGATCTTGGTTAGGCTTCTTATGTACTTGGAATTCAGATTCTTCAAGGCAGAGCTAATGGGATTCTTCGATTGTCTCAAAATACTTACATTGATTAGATCTTGAAAGGATTCAATATGTGTTCTTGTTCTCCTAGAAAGGCACCAATAGTGAAAGGTGACAAATTCTCAAAGGCCCAATGTCCACAAAATGATAAAGAGAGAGATGAAATGAATGCGTCACTTGTAGGCAGTCTGATGCATGCTCAAGTATGCAAATGCCTAGATGTTGCTTTTGTTGTAGGCGTGTTGGGAAGATAATTAAGTGATCCTGGACTTAGCCATTGGAAAGTAGCTAAGAAGGTCATGAGGTGTTGGACCTTGATTCCGAAGCCCAACTATCTAGAATATCATAAAATGTGAGCTTAATCTAATAAAAAAAACAACTTAACCATTATTGAGCTTAATCCAATAAAATAAAACCCTAAATGTTGGGTCCTGGGTCCAGAAGTTCCCGTGGTGAGCGGACGAGCACTTCTGTGAAAACCCTTTGGGAAAAGTTCTCCTCTGCGAACTCTTGACTTCACCGCAGTGAAGTTCCCATATTAGACCCAAGCGTCTCTCGGGATAATTACACCACGACAAGAAGTTTGACTTCGCTGCGGCAAAGATGCACAATTAGCCATAATAAAGCCTTTCAGGAAGGGTTCACTCAATAGGCTTCCCTAGGTCTTTACCTCTATCTGATCCTTACTTTCACTCTAAGTTGTCCCAAATTCACTCCCTTTAAGGTAACATCATTTCATGACAATTCAACTACCAATGTTATTTCGTCAAATTCTCAAATCTCTACTTAATTTATTCACTACTACAACTAATTATCATCCTTCACAATTTCCTATCTTTCTTTTTCCATAACACATCTTACTTATATGTAACACAATTGCTATTTAGAAATTCATCATCTCAAATCAATTACTTCCTCAAGTATCCCTAATTTCAACTCAACGTTATTCATATGCAAATTCACATTTCCACTCAATGGCATCCATACATAATTCATAATTCATTAACATCAAATGATAAGAGTTTTTATAAACCCCTAATGGCATTTCAAACCACAATACATCCATATCTCATAATCCCAAAATACATAAGATACTTGAACTAATAATACTTAAAAAGTAACTAAAAGCCTCATTGTTACAAAATCTAGCTTAAAATACAAGAATATACAACTTGAAGCGATGCCTTGACCCTCTTTCAGTCGATCTCATGTTCTTTACCTAAAGATGAGACAGATAAAGGGGAGTGAGCTTAAAGCTCGTGGGTAACAGATTTATAATCGAGAAACAGGCAAAAACCATTTTCAAAACTCATTGCCATTATACCTTTTTGGAAACCATAATAATTTCGCATGAAAAATCACCCAACACTTATTTCTCAAAATTCTCACTTTATCAAACAGTTCATAAGCAATTATAAATTATGTATGCATAAAGCTTACTAACATTTCAAAAGCACATAAGCACATCAAAATGGTTTGGGTAAACCCATGAACATGATGAACTACAGATTTCCACTTAATGGTCCTGTGTAATCGTAAAACTTGACGTACTATCGCAATTCTACATGGTGGTCTTACATAGACGTAAACATGAGGGAGTCCATAAAGGAGCTCCGTGCTACTTGCGGGTAGGCGGGAGAAGCCTTTTCTTGGTCAACGTGCAGTCATATTCTTGAATGGATTACACCAAACCCACATAACATGTAATTCATGAATCAAAAAATAGTTTGCCCAAATGACACCTTGTTGGAAACTTGTTTTTCATGTACATGAGATATTTCAAAAAAAAAACATTTCCGAAAACTTGATTTCATAAACTTGCTCTTTTCAAAAAGAATCATTTTCAAAATCTTTTCATAAATCATCAACACAATTCATGTAGCAAACATATAAAAATTTTACAATCCAACCAAGAGAAAATAAATGCAACATTTATGATACGATTGAAACCATTAAGTTTTCTTGATTTAAAGAAAACAATAAGTGGCTTATTTACTCTATTATAAAAATGTACCTACCTTAAATTCCTTGATTATAAACTTGCTTAGGGATGTCTTTGCTCTTGATCCTCTTACCTCTCTTGCTTCACTTGATTTCCTTAAACAATAACCAAAATTCCATTTAATTTGGTTTAGAAATCAGAAGGTCATACCTCAACAATTTAAACTCTTTCTCATGCTAAAACAAAATTTTATATCCAACTTCCATCCCGAAATTGAAATGCTTAAATAATGAATTTAGACTTAATTCCTTCATACATTTTGTATCTTGATCTTTATACTTTACTCCAAATCAAAAATTATTTCATTTGGATAACTACACTAAAAGTTATGCCTAAAATACTAAACATGTTTTGTGCAGGAAAATTAGAGTTCGTCGCGGCAAAACCCAGAAGTTCACCGCGGCGAACTTATTTAGAAACACATTCCGAGAGTGTGTTTTGCTACATTTTCAACCTTTTAACCTCTCCTCTTTCATATATCACCCACGTCAAACCTAAACCATCTCTTCTACTTCATTTTCAACTTCATTTCAACCCAATATCACTTAAAACAAATTGATAAACTACATTTGATCATTAACCCTAAAAAGAACACTTGCTTATATCATTCATCAACAAATTTCTACCCATATTCAACTTCATTTGTGTTTAATTTAACCAAACCAATGAAATTTAAAGCATAACTTACTTGTTGAAGCTTCAAAATCTTCAAAATCTTCATAAACCCTAGCTTTTTCTTCTTTTTCTCCACTTCTCTTTTTCTCCCTCCAATTTTCGTGCTTCTCTCTTCTCAAGCATGAAAATTTTTTTATTTCTTATAACTTATACTCTAAAAAATACTAAAATGTCTCTTTTGCCCTCCCATATAAGCCTTATGTCTTTTAACCTTAAGTGATCTTCCAATTTTGCCCTTATACATTCTTACTTCTTCAATTCAACTTACACCGTGCTATACTCTAACTTAACCTTAATTTCTCCATTTAATACTTCTAATTCCATCAATCCAAGCAATAAATCCTCCTAATATTTCCATGCTAATTAAACTCCAAATAAAATGATTTATCTCGCAAGATCACAAAATTTATTCAAATCATGCTTAATAAAATAAATAAAAAAATTCAGGGGCCCAACATGAGGTATCGTCAAGGTAGCAAGGATCATATATTAACTTATCGGCAAACTGACACTCTTGATATAGTTGGGTTTAGTGAAGCTGATTATGCAGGATATATGGATGATAAAATTTCCACTTCAGGTTACATCTATATGATGGCTGAAGGAACTGTATCATGAAAAGTGTTAAATAGACACTCACGACGTCCTTTACAATGGAGGCGGAGTATATGGCATATTATGAGACAGCTTATCAAGCAATATGGCTGCGAAATTTTATTTCAGAATTGGGTATTGTAGACTCTATTTCGAGTCCACTGAAATTGTATTGTGATAACTTCATAGCCATAACTTTCTCTAAGAACACTAAAAGTACTTCTCGCTCAAAGTATATTGATATAAAGTACTATTTTGTTAAAGAGAAAGTCACTGAATCCCTCATTACTGTTAAGTATACGCCCACAGCTAGCTTGTTAGCAGATCCACTTCCAAAAGGCTTACTTATATGTGTGTTTGCAGAGCAGGTCTCCCGCATGAGATTGTTAAGAGCCTAGCTTGATAGGATTAGTGGGATTTTGCTATTTTTTATTAAACATGTTAGTACTTTGTATAGATTGCTTATGACTTATATATATGAAACATGTATAATGACATTTGCAGTCACTTCTTATTAATATTGACATATATATGATGATGTATATATGTAATTTGACGAAATGATAAGTACAAAAGGAGACAAATGTGTAGTCTCAGTTGTTGTACTGCATACATGTTGTTTTAATGGTTGTTATTGTATTTAAACATCTCCAAGGCTTAATCATATGTAGTAAATATATCTTGTCAATATGATATTCCATATGATTTATTCGACTGTCATTGGATGATGGAGATTCGTATAGTGGTTTGATTATATTGTCTAAGTGGGAGAATGTTAGAAGTATATGAACTAATATAATCACAACATTAATTCCATATTCACAACCATTAATTGAATTGCCTAATGTATATTTAATAACCATAATAGGTTGGTTAATAATTTACTAATTGCATTTGAGGCACATAGTAGTACCCTAATAACTATAGGTTAACCCATTAAACCATAGCTCATCACATCTATAAAATGACACAATTAGCCTCATTCTACCCATTAGGGTAGAACATGTTATAAATATAACATATGGTGAAAATATATGGGTGTTGTCGTGGATGTGTATGTGAAAGTTCAATAAGGGTCTTCTACCATAAGCTCTCTCTCTTGCACAAGTTTATTAAATATTGATAGGTTGTGGTGTCTTGAATGGAAAAAATGAATCAAGATTCTATGCCCAACATTGGAGGTATATTCATTTATTGTTTAGTTAATACTCTAAATAAAATGTGGATCTTGGTATTGTAGTTATTGATGACTGCATTTATGAATAACAAACACATCTTCGTCTAGCCCCATCTTGAACCATGCTAGCTGTTGGCCCCCGAGATTTTTTTCTTGAATTAAGCATGATGATTTATGGAATAAGCATGGAATTTGAATTTTTGCCTTAGAATGAATTATAAGGTCATGATAGAATTATTATTGGAGTTTAATTATTTATTCCAATGTTAGTATGATTTTATTACATTGGTAGAATTAATTAAAGTAGTAAGAGTGTATGAGGGCAATTTTGGCATGTTACTATGTTTAAGAGTCAGAAAGCATTAGAAGAAGGGAAAAGTGGACTTTTAGCATTCATTAAGGGTAGAATGGGAAGAGGAATTGTTGTCTTGTTATTTTAGAAGAGTGAAAAATGAAAATGGGAGAGAAAAGGAGAGAAAAACGAAAAGAAGAGAAAGAAAGGAGAGAGAGAGTCGTTCTTTAGAGAAGAAGGAAGAAGACAAGCTAGGTTTCATCTTTCCTTAGTCTTCAAGGGTGATTTAGATGTTGTTCAAGAAGAGAAGAAGAAAGAGGAAGATAAGAGCTATCTTTTGAGCCAAAAATCTCATTATTTGGTGAAGATTCAAGGTTAGAGAGATTTTAATCCTTTGGATTTTTGTAAGGGTTTTGGTTCATGAAGATTAGGAAATGCATGGGTTTTAGTATTTTAGAATCAATTTTAGTGAATATGCTTGTTGGGTTCTCAATTTGGATTCCTATTGAATTGGAATTTTGCCAATATTGAAGGAAATCAAGAGGAGAGACAAGAGGAGCAAGAAGAGAGGCATCTTTGAGAAAGTTTTAAGCAAGGAAATTCAAGGTAGGTTGCTTGTTTATAGTTGAGTTAATAAGCCATGAGAAATTTTCCAAATCAAAAGAGTTAAATGATTTCAATTGCTTTATAAATGTTGCATTTATTGCTTCTTAAATGTTTTAATAAATTGCTACATATTTGGTGCATGAATCTTGATGATGATTTCTGAAATGATGACTAAAGGCTTCTCTCGCCTACCCGCAAGTGGCATGGAGCCCCTTCAAGGACTCCCTTATATTTATGACTACGCAAAAACCACTACGTGGGATTGTGTTAGTTTGTTCTGTTCACAACTACACAGGACCATTTTATGGGAATGTGTTAGCTTGTTCTGTTTATAGACCTTTCAAACCATTTTTATGTGCTTATGTGTTGACAAGTTTATTGAATGCATGATTTGGGTTGCTTATAAATTGTTTGATAAATTAAGAATTTGGAAATATGTGTTTCATGATGCATTGTGAATTTTACAATGGTTTAGCTTGTTACCGGTTATAAACTTGTTACCCATGAGCTTTTAAGCTCACCCCTATTCCTCCCTATCTCCAGGTGACAAGCAAGAGATCGAGTGATAAAGAGTCAAAGCATCACTCTAAGTCTGCATATTTTTGTATTTAAGTTACTTACGAAAACACAAGGCTTTAGCCACAATTTAAGTATTACTCATTCATGTATATTTTGTATTTTGTATTATAAGTTCCAACGATGTATTTGGGTCTTGAAATTCCCATTAAAGCTTTGTAAAACTCTTTTATTTTGATGATTAATGAAATATACTTATGTTTTGCTCATGATTTTCCAAGTTTTCGCATTGCATTTTCAAGCATTTATAGGGGTAAATTCTATATTCTAACTTTAGGGGAAAAACTGTATTAATCTAGGCTGATTTGGACAATGTTGTCTCTTGGAAGTTGTAGTTTATTCTGTTAGTTTTCCATTGATATAAAGTGTGTAATTTTTAGAGATCGGAGTTGAGAGATATGCTTTTTACAAGTTAGTGATGTTGTACAGGGTGTATGCTGGACACATTATAGCTTTTCTTTACTTGAGTTAACAAAAAATGACTTCTATGGTGTTTTGAAATGGAAGAATTAGTGTGATAAGTTAGAGATGAAATGAAGATGATAAAGGGGGATGAATGTGTGCTGAATTATTAAAGAAGGTATTGACATAGTTGATGTTGTATTTATGTGATCATATATAGAAATTTATAATGAATGTGTATAAGTTTGAATGTTATGTTTTTGGGTTGATGATCAATCATAGATTATGATTTGGTTGTAAATGATATTGAATTGGA
>JAOQML010053791.1:0-10220 GCA_027568935.1 Erythroxylum urbanii
AAAGGAGTCAGTAATATAATCTCCATCTTGTTCTTATGATAATTGTTTTCCATATACTGTATCATGTATGGCTTGGCATGTTGATTTGGTTATCTTGTTTTTTCCATTGCATTTTGATCTCGAAAAAGTTTTGAAATCTACTGTTTAACCAAATTTGGCATGCTTTTATTTTTGATCTAACAGTTTCAAGCATAACTCCAACATTCTTTTATAAGGAATATGTTAGGAGAATAAGAGCTTAAGTAATTATTCAGGATTGAAAAAGAGAAAGATTACCTGGGATATGCCATAAATAATTTATGATTTTTGGCTCTCTTGGTAATCAAAACTTGAGTAAGTTATGAATAAAGGAAACCAATTATGTGAGTGATTTTCCTTCATGCTCTTGTTGACAATTACTTTAAGCATTATAGATTTAATGAAATTGTCTCTCTGATCTTCATATTCTTTCCTATTGCTCTCTTCCTTTGGATCACTTCAACTTGTTACAATATCGATAGTTATATCCTATAGAATTTTAGCATCTGTGAAGTTTTATAGTGAGTTTTGTCTGAACCAATTTATGTTCTTTAAAAACTCGAAGGATGTAGTCCTGTAATATATATGTTCTACCAAAGTTGCTTCAAACTGAATCTAACAGTTGCTTATTAGAAAATAACTGAATTAGAAACTGTGAATTTTCCAAAATTTTATTACAAACAGAAAAGCTAAATATGCAGTAAATAAATCAACACAACGAAATTTGTTAACGCACTTTGGAACACATGGCCTACATTTGTGAGGCCTTCACCAAGATTAATCAACTTTCGCTTAAGTACAATAGTTTTACACAAGGCTTTACTGAGCTGACACCACTCACCCCTTGACGATACCCATGCGTACTCATAACCTATGAAAGTATTTCACTCTCAATAGCATAATCACCAAGGATTTTTGCAACATTGAATGATAATAAAGATGAAAATAAAATCTCAAGTGATTAAATTAATAATATCATAATCAAAGAACCATTTGAGTCAAAAGACACTCCCCTATATGTGAAGCCTTGTTAAACTGAAATCATGAGAAGTTGTCTAAAAAAAAACTGTTGTGGATCTTTTGAGCTGATCACCAAAGAAACCCATATACAACAGTTTCAATACTCATCAATCAGACTTGTATTTCATCCCAAAAACATACAAACAACACAACTGCCAATAATGATGAATAGATCATACAATGTTCACCCTAACTAACAACCCTAACTAACAAAGAAAGCATAGCTACTATATGTATTTCAATCAACTGCTTATTTTTCCATATAAAATTGATAGATCAAATTCTGCAATTTTTCATGCATGTGTATAAGAAAGGCAGCAGTAAGCAATAAGTCAATCTCCAATGAATCTCATCCATGCTAATCTACAACAAATCTAATTTTCTTTAGGATTCTATTTCAATTACAATTTATTCTTTCCACTCTATATTATGTTCAAAAAATACTACATAATCCATGATAGTGGAATCTAACAACAATTTAACTTCTTTATCATAAACGATATATCAAATATATCAAATTACAAATAATGAGAAAAATAATAAATAAAATAGCTTAGTAATCTCCCCTTTCTTGGCATTATTTGTCACATGAAGACCTCCCCCTAAACATGAGAAATAGAAACACCGACTAAATTGAATAGTCATAATAATAGAATCCAAATAATATCATAGTCAAAATCAATCATCAAGTTCACAGGCAACATTCACTAGCAAAACAGAGAAAGAGTTTTCAACAGACAATATCACAATAAGTTGAGACAACACCTATTATACATTAGCATCAATAAACCACTACACCCAAATGGAGGGAGGATTAGGAATGCTAATAGGTTCCATCGAGGATGACTTAGTAGTTGTGGTTGATGTTACCCGAGGTGGGTGTTGTTGTAGGTGACTGGAGCGGCGAGGTAGTCCAACAATAGATGGTGGCTCAGGATGAGCTTGTGAAGGAAAAGCTTCGGATGACCTCTCTAAAAAATGAGATGAAGTCGAACATTTGGATTTTCCCATTTATGCTTTGGGAAAAGAAGGATGCCGAAGGAGATGGTGGTGAGCAACGATGATGAGAGGCGATAATAAGAGAACCAAGTGATGGTTGAAAATGGAGAGAGAAAGGAAGCAAAGGATGAGTAAGAGGTAAAATTTCAAAAACAAAGAAATAGGTAGAGGGATAAAATAAATAAAAGAATAAAAATTAAGGATTTAACCCCTTTTCTATTTTCCTATTTTAAATACATCAAAATTGTAAAGTACACATCCCTGTTGCCCCTCGAAGAAATTCAAAATTTATGGAGTCAAGAGATTTCATAAAACTATCATCCAATTGCTTTTTAATTGTTACATAGGAAAGAACTGCAACTTTAGTCTCCACAAGCTCACGAATGAAATGATACTTCAAGTCTATTGGTTCGTGAATGTTTAATTGAATTTTCAGACATGTCTATGGCTCTCTTATTATCTCACATAACAGTCAAGATATCTTGAACAACTCCACAGTCTTCTAACATTTGCTTCATCCATAAAAGTTAAGAACAACAACTCCCAGCTGCAATATATTTCACTTTCGCTGTTGTTAACGAGATGCAGTTTTATTTCTTACTGTACTATGAAATCATATTATTACCAAGAAAGAAACAACCCTGGTGTGCTTTTTCTGTCGTCTAAATTTTCAACCCATTATGTATCACTATAACCAGCCAAGTAAGAAGTAGAATCACATGAATACCATAATCCAAACTCAAAAGTACCACTTACATATATGATGATATGTTTTACTGCTATCAAGTAAGACTCTTTGGTTGTATTCATAATGTGCACATACTCCCACGCTATAACAAATATCAGGTTAACTCACGGTTAGATAAAGCAAACTCCCAATGATGCTTTTATATAGACTCACATAAACACTTTTACCATGATCATTTTTATTTAGCTTTGTTAACACACTCATTAGTGTTCTAGCATGACGTTCATTCTCAAGCTCAAACTTCTTTACCAAATTCTTTGCATATTTGGTTTGCGACACAAATATACCATCTTTCACTTAATTTGTAGTCCCAAGAACAAAGTCAATTCTCTAACCATACTCATCATAAACTCGATACTCATCAACTTTACAAAGCCATCTACCATCTTCAGATGAGTGGAATCAAATACTATATCATCAACATATATTTGTGTAATCATCAAATCAAATTTAAATTTTTTAAGAAATAAAGTCTTATCTATGCTTCCTCGTTCATATCTTTGATTGAGTAGATACTAGGTGAGTCTCTTAAACTAAGCCCTTGACACTTGCTTAAGACCGTAAAGAGCCTTTTTGAGCTTGAATACATGATCATCATAAACCAAATTAATGAATCCCTTGGTTGTTCAACATATACTTCTTCTTGTAGAAATCTATTCAAGAATGTGCTCTTCATATTCATTTGACAAAGTTTAAATCTTTTCACATATGCTATGGCCAAAAGAATTCTAATTGACTCAAGCCTTACAATTAGGGAAAATGTTTCTTTAAAATCAATGCCTTCAATTTAAGAGTGTCCTTGAGCAACTAACCTAGCCTTATTTCTTGTCATATTACCTTTGTCATCGATTTTGTTACAAAACACCCATTTAGTTCCAATCACATTCACATTTGATGGCCTTGGCACCAATTACCATACATCATTCCGAGCAAACTATGCCAATTCTTCTTGCTTTGCAGTAACCCAAAATTCATCTTACAAAGCTTCTTTCACATTTTTTGGATTAAATAAGGAAGTAGAGCATATAAGTCTTGTAAGTTCTTGGTAATCTATCATTTTGCTTTCTCTTGTTTTCCTTCCATCACTATTCTCACGAATCGCATTCTAATAGGATGAATCTGTCTAATTTATGATGGAGGATCTTTGTTGAAATCATTTTCCCTTGAGTTTTGGTTATTCACAAAGTTTTTTTCTGCATCAGATGTTTGGTTAGCTTCTTCCTTTGAAGTAAACAACTGGTCCTCTGTTTGGTTGGTTTCTTTTCCAGCATCAATTAACTGTAAATCTGGACAATCGCTGATTTTAGTTTCATTACATCTCTAAACTAGTTTATGAAGCTGAATTTGAAGGTTTTCTTCTACCACCTTATCCTTTATTCAGTGCACATTATCCACAACAACATTTGTAGATTCCTTCACTGTCTTAGTTCTTTGGTTGAACGTATGATATGCCTTATTGTTTATTGAATATTAAAGAAAAATGCCCACATCAGTCTTACTTTTAAGCTTCCTAAGTTATTCTCAACCTCTAAGATTATAACATTTGCTACCAAAAACATGGAAGTGGCCAACATCCGATTTCTTTCATTTCTATAGTACATAAGGTATCTTGTTCAAAATATTTAGGATATGTGCTTAATTGATTATACATTTATTCAATAACACTTAGTGATTAATGATACGAAAATGCATAAGATACTCATTTTAGTTTATATATATGTTTAGGTACAATTCGGAAGCAAAGGATCTAAAGTGAGTTGAAAGAATTATATTTGAGCTATTTCTTGAAGATTTACATTCACTTGTCTTCATAGAATAAGAAGAAGAAGGATTAGAGCAAGAAGAAGACAAGAAAATAGCATAGAATAAGGAGTGGAGGACTCACGGCTAAGCCATCAGCTTGTCACTGCCATGAGCATTGACTAACAGCTATAACAAGTGTCTTATGGTCATGAGAAGATGGACACCTCATCATTTTTTTAACCTAGCTTTATAAACCTGAAGAGATGCGATGGGTTGAAAGTTATGTTTCCCTTAGGAAAAGTTTAAAGAAATGTCTAAAAGGTTTTGGTAGAATGAAGAGGGGCAAACCTCTCATCCTATGGAGATCTATAGAGGGCTAGGCTTCCTAACCCTGGTTCGGAGGTGATATCGACACCAAAGAACCCTGTTAAGCAATGAAAATAAAATCTCAAGTGATTAGATCAATAATAACATAAACAAAAAAACATTTGAGTCAAAAGAAATTCCCATATATGTGAAGTGTCGTTAAATTAAAATCATGAGAAGTTGTCCAACAAAAATCTTCTATGAATTTTTTGAACTGATCATAGAAGAAACCCATATAAGTAGCTTTAATACTCATCAATCGGATATTTATTTCATCCCAAAAACATAGCAACAACACAACTATTAATAATGATGAATTGATCATATAATGTTCACCCCCAACTAATAAAGAAAATGTAGCTGCTATATGTATTTCAATCAACTGTTTATTTTTCTATGTAAAATCGATAGATCAAATTCTTTAGTTGTTCACGCATGTGTACAAGAAACACAGCAGCAAACAATAAATCAATCTCAAATGAATCTCATCCATGCTAATCTACAACAAATCAAATCTTCTTTAGGAATTTATTTTAGTTAGAATTTCTTAATGCCATACTATCTTATCTTCCAAAAATACTGCATAATCCAAGATAGTGGAATCCAACACCAATTTAACTTTTTTTTCATAAAAGATATATGAAATGTATCAAACTACAAATAATGTCAAAAATAATAAATAAAATAGGTCAACAATTCTTATTAATAGTTGTATATACAGGTATGTAATTCATTACGTTTTGTTAATTTAGGCTACATGATGAAAAGAAATCTACTAGGAGCCTCCAAGTCCTTCTTTTCCTACATATCTTAACTTTATCAAAAAATGATAGATTTGTAGAAAATGATTTAAAATAAGATTAAAAGAAATAGCGAACAAAATTCTAACAAATTAACAAATGGGAAGGTAGTAATGAATTCAGATTTTTACATGGCTATCATATCATACACCAACCTTAATTTTCTGAATTTTGTTTTAGTGTTGCTAGATATATCTCTTCCTTCCTAACTAGTTCCTTTTCTTTTCCTACAATTGATATCAGGTTTTTAGAAGATTTTTGACAAACTCCCAAAATTCTTCATTCCTTGATCCCAGCTTTTTCCTAACTTAATAGCACATAGTATCTCTACGTAAAACATGCAAACTTAATCAATTATCAAAACTTTGAAGAAGATACATTTGTTATGTCTAAAAATTAACTAAAAAATTATTAGAAATGAAGTTTATCTATTTAAAAAGTATGAAGATTTCTTTCATAATATTAAATTAAGAACATTTTTAAAAAATTGAGGCAAACTACATTTATTTTAATTTCATATTTCTATTTTAACATAATTACAAGCTTTTTGTGGGCAAATGATCTATAAGTTTAGAAGGTAGCTTTAGGCCTTTTGAGCATCTTTCCTTGGATTTTTTGATTGAACAATATTGTTAAGAAGCGGTTATGATATTTACATGAAGTTAAATATAGTGGATTCCTCTGTTCACATATTTTTTAAAAAAGATTAAAATATTAAATTATTGATTTTTTTTGTAAATTTGAATTTTTCAAAAATACTTCTTTTTGGAAGACTTTAATTTAAAGAGTTCATGGTGAGGCACAAGTCACAACTTTTAGCTCAAGGATTAATGATTTTGATGATAATAATCAATAATATTTTTGTTAAGACTTCAAATTGTTAAGATTTCAAAATTCAAGTTTATTAGAATATTTTTTTCTCTTTAAAAGATAAAAATATCAAGAGATTATCTATTCAAATAAAAGAAGATTGTTTTCCCATTTTTACGTGAATAAGTCTAACAATTTTTTGAAAGTAACAAACATTTCTGTAATATTTGGAATGGATAAGCTCTTATCGTAGAAAAGATCTTGCTATTTGACCAATTTGAAAATCGACTTCAAAGATATAGTCAAAGGATTATTCAAACAACCAGATACTTGAAGATCGTATCAAAGATAATGAGAAAGACATTGTAACAGAGTCAAAGTTGGTTAAGTTAATTAGTTGAAGGGAATCTCTATTTAAGGGGAGTTACTACATTTGATTAGGAAACAGGGTTTAGAAGCACATCAGTAACATCAATTCTTATTTTTGAAAAATTATATCTTATTACTTCTAAGCTTTAAAGAGTGAAAACACTGTAAGAGAGAGATCAATATTTAATGAAGCTCATATTGAGAAAACCTTACTTTCATAAATTGAGAGCTTGTAGAGGCTTGATAAATACTACTAGTATGGAAGGTTGAAGAACCTTGAAAAATATGTACTTGTAAGCTTGGAGAGGCTTGTCAAATCACTACTTGAAGATTTATTAGTAAAGCACTCAAGTTGGACACTTAGGGACTAGATGTAGGCTTCATTATAAGTGAAGCCAATATAAATTGACTAGGTCATTCTTTCTCTTTCCTTAACTTTTAAATTTCAGTATTTTAGTCACTGTTGTTTCTAGTTTTCACGAGGTTCCTTTCGTTTTAAAGTTTGACAAGCTCCTTTCATTTTAAAAGTTAATCGGATCCTTTTTATATTTTAATCAGCCCTTATTGTTTACACAAATTAATAGTAACTCTGAAAAAAATTTCTAGGTTATACACAATTCACCCCTAATAGGTGTAGATTGCATTGTGTTTTTATAGGTAATTTGATATGTGTTTAGTGGTTAAGTTGATTGTTTAGGGTGTGTTGAGCTTAAGAATTGTGTTAGTTTATAAACATTTGTGTTTTAATGTTCTTTGGCTGAGAACAAGTTTTTCAGCTAAAATTTTATATATATAAAGTGTCGTGAAGAGTTTCTTAGTGTTTCAGGGCATTTGGAAGAGTTTCAGAGGAGACCTGAACTAAAACAAAGGGCCACGATCATGGCTGACCACACACGATCGTGGCAGAAACACCAACATTGGACCATGATTGCGGCAAATAAGCCATAATCGTGATAAAAGCTCAAAGAGAGGGCTATGATCGCATGGAAGCTACAGCAATCATGACAGAGAGTAGGTAAACCAGCCACGATCATGCACCAAGGGTCACGATCGTGGCTTCCGCGCAGACAGATGTAGAGTCACTTTTGGATTCGAGTTTTTTAGGGACATTTCAGACCTTAGAAAGACACTGGGGTTACCTTAATTGATATATACAATTAAATGATTATGATATAACCCTAAAAGGGAGTCTACATTCTGCCTACATTTGGAAATCGAAGAAGAGAGAGAAAGAAGAGAGAGAGAGAAGAAAAAGAGGAAGAAGAGGAGGGTTTCGACGCAAAAGCTTTCTGGAATAGGTGATCTCCTTATGTCACTAGTCTCCTGAATCACCTGACCTAAGTTTCATGTCCTCCCCATTTATCTTTTTAGTCATTTACTATGTAAGATTGAGGTGGGATATATGGATATGGATTGTGAGTTGTTCATGATGTTCTAACTTTTTCTTTGAGATTTTGTTTATTTTTGATATTAATCTAGTTGAGTTGTGTTTACTTGAGTTTGGTGTTGCGATTGATTGATTGATTTGCATATTTCAGTAATAAACCGAGGGGTGAACCAAATAAAAATGGTTAGATGGGATTAACGAGAGTTAGGTGAACTAATTGACCACTTAATCATTCTAGTCAGTAATTTCATGGAGAGAGAACCTGTGTGAGACCCAATTGTTTATTAGTGAGCTTTAAAACTAATTAGAATTGTGGGTAATTTGTGAATTGAGATATTGTATGTCCATAATTTAATTAGGGTTTCCAATTTAGGGAATGATTATAACTTGTGAGAGAGTAATCAACCCTATAATCATCTAGAATCGATACCCCATAAACACATAAAAGGCTAGATTAGCATTAATGATAGGTAAAATTCCCTCCCCCATAACTTATTTAATTCTCTCTTCAGATTTCCACTATTGTATTATTTGATTGTTACCAGTTTGTTTTGATTTAGTTTACTTTTCAGTTATTATTCAAATTTGAGTTTTAAACAAAGCACAACCAAAATTAAGTTGTGCCTAAGCATAATCTCTATAGGATGATATCTTCTTTTCACTACAAGTAACAACCCATATACTTACAATTTTTAGAGTAAAACAAGTAATTGGTTTTACAATCATCAAGTTTTTGGCATCATTGTCGAGGATCGTTTTGTTTAGCATCTTGTTTAGTTAAAGTGACTTTCATTTAAGAGTGTTTCTTACTTTTCCTTGAGTTTTTGTAGGTGCATGAACACAAGGGAAACGAGAAGATCCAACGAGCTTAGCGAGGAAGAGCATTCAGATATTAAAAGGCACAAAAGATAGCTAAGAAGAGCTAGAAGCCAAGAACAAATACAAGGAATATGGAAAAAGAAGGAGAGCAAGGAGGAGCTGAGAGGACATTGGTGGACTTTATGAGGCCAGGTTTCAATCCTCAAGGAGTTACAAGGCCGGCGATTCAAGCTAATAATTTCGAGATTAAACTACCACTCCTCAACATACTTAAGAGTAGTGTACAATTTTATAGGTTGTCCAATGAAGATCCCAATGCCCATCTTGCAAATTCCTTGGAGATTTATGTTACCTTCAGGTTTAATAGAATGTTGGATGATGTCGTAACGTTGATATTATTTTCTTTAACCTTAAGGGATTTGATAGTTATGATTTGCATGACATTTTAGGGTTCAATTTGCTAAGTATTTGATGTTAATTTGAGTGTTTAGTGTGTATTTATGTTTCAATTGTGTTAGTTTATGTGTTTGATTGTTTTTATGGGTTAGTATGAGTCTTAGAGTTTAAATGTTATATTTTGAGGTATTTTGATGGGTTTGTTAATGTTTTAGGGCAAACGATGAAGAACGGAGAAGTTTCAAAGAGTTTTGGGACAAAAAAACAAAAGGCCATGATCGTGACAGAAATAGGCCAGCCGACAGGACCTTGGCCACGATTGTGCCCTTTTAGCCACGATTGTGATAGAGAGCTACGTGCCATGCCACAATTGTGCACTTTGGTCCACGATCGTGACAGAAAGGTTTAGGCACTGGCCACAATTGTGGTAGGCAGGGCCATAATCGTGGCCTGCATCTAACTACTACAAAAGCTCGCGTTTTGAGTGATTTTTCAAACCATTTTGACCCTGGATTGAACCTAGGGCTTCTAAGATACAAAAAGAACATTACAAGATAAAAAGAGCAGCCTTGGACAGAGCTTTTCACTTCAGCAAATTTAGAACCCTAGAGAGCTATTTAGTGATTTAAGGAAGGAGACGAAGGAAGAGAGACATAGAGATGAAGCTTGTGTAAGGGTAAGTCGCCTTGTTCATTGTGTAAGGCGCCTTATGCCTTTACGATACTGACAAGTCGCCTTGTATATG
>JAOQML010053838.1:0-10219 GCA_027568935.1 Erythroxylum urbanii
AATTCGACCTAAACTAATTAAACTCAATTTAAATTAAAGTAAAGTTAAATTGTTACGTAAAGTAGACTAAAAAATTTAGAAATTAAAATTTTTAAGAAATTATTGAAGAAAGAGGAATTTTATGTTCTTGCTAAAAAACTTCTAATAGTATAATTATTTTTTTAATAAGGTGCCACGCTGTCAACGAAGAGGAGGCAAATGTTTCAGTTCCTTGACGTTGAACAGCAGATGAAAGCAAAGAATCAGTTTCAACAGGGCAATCGCATGGAAAAGTCGTGGGTATTATTGGGTTTCAATGTTAAAAAAGAAGAGATGCAGTCGTTGGGATTGAATTCACATGAATTATATAGTGAATTGAGTTTACAAAGAAAGTGAGTTTCAAACCCACATGTGAATTCAATTCATGACTTCTTTTTGTTTCCAAACAGGTGAATTGAATTCAATCTTGTAATTCAATTCAATTCACCATCTTTAAAATCAAAGGCTGTCGGTGGCATCCATGCAACAAGCATCTCCCTCTCTCGTTTCGC
This sequence comes from Erythroxylum urbanii, assembly GCA_027568935.1. Lineage (NCBI taxonomy): Eukaryota > Viridiplantae > Streptophyta > Magnoliopsida > Malpighiales > Erythroxylaceae > Erythroxylum > Erythroxylum urbanii. Next base: position 531 of record JAOQML010053838.1, read on the forward strand.
CAATTCTATACCGTGATCAACCATCTTCTTCTCCAACTGCTCAGACCCAAATTTAGGCTCCCAGCCGATAACCCTCCTCACCTTACTAGAATCAGCCTTCTATCGCTCATGTCAATCACCACATTGTCCTTCGATTGCAAGCCCACTTGCCCAAATGCACCTCCAAGAACTCGTCCACTGTGTGAGACTCCTCATCTGCCTTCTCCTGCTGCAACATCTACCACGTGACCTCCACGTAGTCTCCTGCAAAACTTCAGTCGCTTGACGCCTATAAATTTTGTTGGAAATTTTAGTCATTTCTTATAAAGTTGGACAACCATTAATTGTATTTTTCAGTTTTTCAATAACTTATTGGTTAAGTTACATAATTTGATTCAGATAAAAATAATAAAATGGCCCAGGTCTCGATTAGTGTGAACGAGACTCATATCGGGCCTGTAATAGAAAAGCTCAATATGGATATTATATATAATAATTAAGATCTTCTGTAGTTGCTCATATTATTTGTAAGCATATAGATTATTTGACCCATTAAAAGCACTTACGTTTTGAGAAAATTATAGAAAGACGTTAGTCAAGCGTCGGTGAATGATTCCTATGAAGGTCACAGAAGATTAGAGCTCGTTTTGGCCACGGAAACTACTTCGAAAGTTGGAATGGAACCGAAATAAGGTATTTCGCATTTCTTTCGTTTATTAATCTTTCATGAAAGATCCAGGATACGTAATAAGGTCTTTGCTACGTGTTACAAGTGGTATCAGAGCGATTACATGATCGAGTTGTTGGAAATGAAAGGTTCTTCTGTTTTTATCCATTAGGGGTTTCGTTCATTTTTTATTTAGTTTTTGGTTTTTTAGGTATATAATTACGTCAAAGTAGTATACATGAGGCTAACTATAAAAAAAGGGTCAAAAATAGTAATAAAGTGCAAAAAAGGCTCCCAGACTGCCAAAAATCTCCCTCCCCATCGAAGGGCAATTACATTGTCAAGCGCATGCACCACACACAACCCTCAAGCGGTTTGGCTGGCATGTGTCTGCTTTGCACGCGCCAGCCACTACCAATCACGTGGCACAACAGGTTTACGGACACTTGTTGACGTGTACAACACACGCGCCTCATGCGGCCTGCTCTCCCACTGGCGAGGACAGGCAGGCATGTGCGTCGCATGCTCCTACCACACATCTCGACACGTGGAAGGCCCAGATGGGGACACGTGGTGACGGCGCGTATTGAACACGCACTAACAGTGACTGTGCGCGTGGTTGGGGCATGCATGCGGTGACGTCAGCACTACAATATTGCTGATGTCAGCACAAAAAAAGAAAATTTTCAGAATTCCTGTAAGGGAGCATTGGGTCCTTTTGGGTCAGTTTCCAAGTTGGGAGAATTTTTTAAGTGATTTTTCAATTTTCTAAATTTATTATGTTGGTAATTGGATTCTGGAAAAAGGTTTTAAAGCCTTTTAAAGATAAATTTGAGCAAATTTTTGTGCTCCAAATTGCACATAAGGTAAAAACTTAAGGTTTCGTGTCTCGTGTGGTAGTTTCAGTATTCGAAAAGTACGATAGTCATTCTTATTGAGATTTTTTAAGATAAAAGTCTCAAATAAAGTTTAAAGACAATAGTTTCAGTAACAGTAGGTGATTATTTGTCTATGCATTTGGTTTTTTGCATTTATTGCTGATTTTCACATATAGTATGCCCATATAAGATGTGAGGATAACATAAAGATGTATCCCTTATGTTTATGGACCTTCCGAGGTAATGATGAGGATGCAATCACCAAAGTGACCTTTCACATCAGTATTTTAGATTGTTCTACTTACATGTCTGGAGATGTCTTTGGTATTATATTCAGTTATTCTGCCCAAAGTTGTTAGCCTTACATAGGATTTTAAGATTCATATAAAGGCATTAGATCGAGGAAAGTCATTGCTTAAATGATCTATTCATCCAAAGGTAGTAGTGTAATGAGAGTTGATAATTTGTAATCTGATCGCTTTTATATATAAGTCTAATTGCATTTATTATGTATTCAACCCAAAGATGTTTCATAATATGTGTGAACATATTTTCGGTATAAATATTGTTTTAATGCTTTAAGTATCGTTGTTATCCTACATTTATACTGATCTTTACATTGCCTTTCTGTTTTGCAGTCACCTTTTCTGTAAATAATAATGTTGTCACTATTAAGACCTTGATCGGTTTCAGACTTAAAAAGAGGAAGAATGATATTGAGTTTGCCTTGGAAATGGTCGACATCAACATAGTGATGCATATAGAGAGACCTTCTCCACTTACTGATATCAACTCAAAAACTGATAAGGTAGCTATGGCAATCCAGGACGGTCAAATAGGAGGTGTTATTTGACCATCAAAAGGTCCATCCCGGATCATTTGCTTAGTGGATTACTGGACACAGTCATAGCAAAGGAGTTTATAGACAGCATTTTTCAGAGGTGCAAGGTATCTTCCCATGCGGAGTAAAACTCCTTAATTAAAGAGTTATTTTTCATGAGGTACACAGGAGAAGGAGGTGTCAGAGAGTACATTATCAGGATGGTTTATCTTCAAAGTAAACTGAAGGCACTCGATGTACCCATTCCTGACACAGTCATAGTGCATCAGGCACTTAATACTCTTCCACGAAAGTTTGAGATGTTGGCGACGTCATACATCTCTTAGGATAAGGCCTGGGACATCAATGCCCTAATTTTCCTATGTGATGCAGCTGAGGTGAAGCTTAATAGTTCTCCTCATACAACCCTGTATGTAGCTGTCAAAGGCAAGGGGAAGAAGAAGCCTAACAGTCAAAGGGTAAGAAACCCAAACCCTCTCCACATATTCAGACTGGAAAATCTAGCATTGCCAATAACCCACATGACATGAAAAGTATAAGGTGCTTCTTTTGTAAGAAGAAAGGATATAGGAAAGTTGATTGCCCAAAGTACAAATGTATAGGAAAGTTAATTGCCCAAAGTACAAACTTTGGAAGGTTAAACAGGAACTATCAGGTAACTCCTCAACCTACATCATTCATGAATCCAACTTAGCTATAGCCACATCAAGTTTTGGTGGTTAGATAGTGGAGCTTCTAATCATATTGCTTCTACAATATAGGGGTTTAGATTCAAAAGAAGGCCGACGAAAGGAGAGGAGAAGCTGATGATTGACAAGAACAAAGAGGTGGACGTTTTGTATATAAGGGATGTAGGTTTGAACCTCGATACAAGTTTTATACTGGTTTTACGAGACACTTTTTATATATCGTCTTTTAGAAGAAATATGATCTCTATATTAGTTTTGGATAAAAAGAGTTATCGTTTTGTATTTGATACTTTAGTTATAAATATTTCTATTAACACAAGACATATCGAAATTGTCTTCTTTTCCTACGGATTATGTAGGATGTGTCTTACCCCTATCAAAATGTATGCTTCTTCTTATATTGCCAAACTTGTTACTCGTAAGAGAGCCTTCATAAAGGAAACATCGTACATGTTGTGGCATAACCCCTTGGCCACATTTCCAGGGATAGGGTTGAGAGATTGATAAAGGATAACATTCTTCGAACTATGGACTTTGGTGATCTGGAAACATGTATTGTTGCAGGGGTAAGTTGACTAAGATAAGGAAAAAGGTATCAATTCGTGCTTCTAGTACTGGACCTCATACATACAAACATTAGTGATCCCTATACAATCACGTTATGCAACGCTAGATATTTCTGAAGTTTATAGATGATTATTCTCATTACAGTTATGCGTTCTTACTTAAGGAAAAGTCTGAAGTTCTTGATAAGTTCAAGATCTTTAAGACTAAGGTTGAGAACCATATGGGAAAATCAATAAAGATTGTCATATCTGATAGGGGAGGGGAATACTATGACAGACATGGGGTTGTAGGATGAGAAAAGCGTCCATTTGCCAGGTATTTGGAATCAGTTGGAATAGTAACTTAGTTCATTATGCCGGGTGGTCCTGAGCAAAATGGTATGGTTGAAAGGCACAATTGCAACCTAAAGGACATGATGAGGTCAATGCAGAGCAGGACTAACGTATCGGAATACCTTTGAGGTGAAGCCATTAAAATGACATTGTATTGATAGTTGTGCCTTAGTGTGTTTTTTTCTAAGTATTTGGCATGTGTTTCTTGCATAATAGATTATTATTGTTGTGTTTTAGGGTTTATTTTGTATGTTTTTGTTTAGTTTGATCTTCATTATTGTTTTTTTATGTTTGATGTTGATTTAGGGTAAGAATTGATCATTTTGATGTAGGAATGAAAGGTGGTCACCTTTGTGATTGAGCTAGGGACTAAGAGAGGAGAAGAGAAGTGGAGGATTTATAACACAAGAACCCATGATCATGGGTTTCATTCTAATTCCCATGATCGTAGGATGCCTAACCTGAAGATATACGCGGGGTTCACTTATTTTTTAGATTTTTATGGCTATATAAGGTTATAAACCTATATGGACGAAGGGAGGATCAGTGGAGACTTACCTTCTTGAGTAAAAGCACAGGCTTAGAGTCTTGAGAGAGGTAGAGAATCAAGGTTTTTCATTCACAATTGGGCAAAGAGCATACCAAAGCTGGATTTTCCAGATTCAGGCAAAGAAGATGAGGAATATGAGTCATTTATTTTTCTTTCTTTTTTTCTCTTCTAGCATTTCTATGATGGATTATTTGATTGTTGGGGACGTTAATGACATTATGAGTGACTATTTTATTTGTAGAGATTACTTTTAAACTTCTTGTTGAACTCTTATTTTGTTGATTTGAATGAATGATGTTTTTGATGAATGATGTACTTAAACCTTGCAATATATTGAGAGATTGAGTTGGGTAATGTGTGTAGGGTTGTACAATAAGAATTGACACTCTATAGACCTACATTCATCAAGTTAATTGATTAGTTAGAGGGAGATCTTGGCTAATTAGTTGATCACCCATAGGATAACCTAATAACTAGTTGATTTGGTGAATTGATTTTGTAGATTGAGAGATTGCTTAATTATCTCTATTTAATTTGGCTAGGGACAATTAATTACACCTTGAGAGAGGGTCTTTAATTCATTAGGACATCTTAGGTGAGGCACAATTTAATTAACAAAATAGGAGGGCGATAAGATAGGGAAAAGTGATATCTAGTTATTAAAATCTTGAATTCCAAGTTTCTGCATTCTTGTGTTATCATTTGTGTATTATTAGTTATTTAATTTAATTTAATTTTCCAGTTTATATCCATTTAAAAATTTGGTTCTTAAATAAAGATCAATATGAATTAAGTGGTGCTACGCGCAATTCTTGTGAGATCGATATCTGTTTTTTACTACAAGTCACTCCTTGTATACTTACAGTTTTGAGTGTAAAACTAGTAGTCTGTTTTTCATTCAATAAGTTTTTGGCTCCGTTACCAAGAATTATTTGTTTAACATTTTGCTTAGTTTAGGTTACTTTGATTTAAGAGTTTTTGATACTTTTCCTTATGTATATGAACACAAGAAACATGCGAAGATCAATTGAATTAAGTGACGAAGAATTATCCGATATCATAAGGCTCGAACGAGAGTTAAGAAGAACAAAGTGCCAAGACATTATACAAAGAAATATGGCAGAAGAAGGAGAGCAAGGAGGAGCTGAGAGGACATTGATGGACTTTATGGGGCCAGGTTTCGGTCCTTAAAGAGTTACAAGGCCAGCGATTCAAGATAATAATTTCAAGATCAAGTTGACACTCCTCAACATATTTCAAAGTAATGTACAATTTTATGGGCTGTCCAATGAAGATCCCAATGCCTATATTGCAAATTTTTTGGAGATCTGAGACACCTTTAGGTTTAATGGGATGTCTGACAATGCCATAAAGTTGCGGTTGTTTTCTTCCACTTTGAAAGATTGGGCGAAGGCGTGGTATAACTTACTCATTTCAGGGCAGATCACTCCTTGGGAATAGCTAGCCCAAGCATTCCTCACTAAATACTTCCTGTTAACCAAGACAACAAGAATCATAAAGGAAATCATGAATTTTCAACAGAGTGATGGGGAGTCTTTATATGAAGCCTAGGAGAGGTTTAAAGAATTACAGAGAAGATGTCCCCACCATAACCTTCCAAGGGAGTTCCTATTGTAGACATTCTACAATGGTGTAAATCAGAACACAAGAGGAACTATAGATGTAGCTGCTAGAGGTTCTTTGATGAGAAAGACTATTGACGTAGCTCATGAACTTTTGGAAGAATTGATGAGGAATAATTGTATGTGGTTAAGTGAAAGGAGTAGACCAGGGCAAAAGGAGCAAAAATGTATTATCCCAATTGACTCTGTTATAGCTTTACATGCCCATATCATAGTCCTTACCAAGTAGTTGAGCAACACGTAAGGAGCATCTTCATCTACGGTCAAAGCTATGTAATTATAATGTTGTGGGCAAAACAACCATGGCTCAACTAAATGTTTCTTGTTAGGAGCTAGTAATACAAAACAGGTAAATTACTTGGGCCAGCCACAAAAAGGTAATAATCCTTATTCTAACACTTACAATTCGACATGGGAAAACTACCCAAAATTTTCTTGGAGTACTAACAATACAAGTTGCTAAGTAAGACTGCAAGGACCTTCTAGATTTCAGCAAGATCAACTTGGATCTATAGAGAGCAAAATGGACAAGTTGATGGTTATTTTAGGGTCCAAACTGGCAACTCAAGAAGAGAACTAGAAAAAAATGTTTTACAGCTAGGAGGAAAGCCAAAAGAGAATGGAGGCAAAGTTTGATCAGATTGTGAAGAACCATGCCTCATCCATCCACAATTTAGAGGTCCAGGTAGGTCAACTTGCTAATGCTTTGTCTTCTAAAAGTGCAGATAGTCTACCAAGCAATATTGAAGTTAACCTAAGGGAACGACTCAACGCTATTACACTTCGAAGAGGTTAGCAGGTAAAGGAACCAAATGTGCAAAAGGATAGCCAAGAAAAAAGGAAAGGCAAGGAGATAGAAGATAAGAAAGAAGAAGAAAGGCCCTATATACCACCACCACCCTACAAGCCTAAACTTTCGTATCCACACAGGGTGAGACAGCATCAGGTGGACACTCAGTTTTCTAAGTTTTTGGAGAAACTGAAGAAGTTACAGATTAACTTGTCATCGGTGGAAGCCTTAGAGTGCATGCCCAAGTATGCGAAGTTTTTTAAGGATACACTCACACACAAATGCACTTGGGAAGACAATCAAATGGTAACTTTGACGAAAAATTGTAGTTCGATCATATCAAGCCAAACGCCTTCAAAACTACAAGATCCAGGGAGTTTTACTATTTTATGTGTTATTGGTGACTTTGAATTTTCTAAATGCTTATATGATTTAGGTGCAAGTACTAACTTGATGCCTTTGTTTGTTTTCAGGAAATTGGGACTAGCAGAGTTCAAGCCAATATCTATGATAATTCAACTTGCAGATCAATCTATCAAGAGGCCATTTGGAGTTGTAGAAGATGTATTGGTAAAAGTGGACAAATTTATTTTTCCTGTTGAATTTGTTGTGTTAGATTTTGAAGCTAATAGAAATTGTCCACTGATTTTGGGTAGGCCCTTTATGAATACTGGTAGGGCATTAATTGATGTACATGAAAGAAGTGTTGAGAATTATTGATGAGTAGGTTGAATTTAATATGTCAAAATCTTTGAAGAAACTGTTGGATGGTAATGTATGTATGAAAATTGATGTTGTGGATGAGTGTGTGAAGGAGGTTGACCACAGTCACTTGTCCTTATGGGACTTTCGCTTATTAAAGGATGCCTTTTGGTTTATGTAATGCATTGCCACATTTCAAAGGTACATGATAGCCATATTTACAGACATGAATGAAAACTTTATTGAGGTATTTATGGATGACATCTATGTCGTTGGATATTCTTTTGATCATTGCATGTTTAATTTAGACAGAGTGCTTCAAAGATGTGAGGAATCTCATCTAGTCTTAAACTAGGAGAAGTTTCATTTCATGGTCTAAGAGGAAATTGTATTAGGCCATAAAATCTCATGCAAGGAGATTGAAGTGGATCGTGCTAAGACTAAAGTAATTGAAAAGCTACCATCTCCCAACAACATCAAGGGTATCCAAGCATTTCTTAGTCATGCACGATTCTACAGATGGTTCATTAAGGATTTTTTTCTTATTGCTAGACCCTTGACTCATTTATTAGTTAAAGATGTGCCTTTTCTTTTTTATGATGATTGTTTAGATTCTTTTAACAAGTTAAAGAAGTCACTTACAACAACACTCGTTTTGACATCACCAGATTGGTCTCTTCCCTTCGAAATTATGTGTGATGCAAGTGACCATGTTATTGGTTGTGCACTTGGCCAGCAGAAGGAGAATAGGTTGCATGCTATCTACTATGTAAGCAAGACCTTAACGGGAGCACAACTGAACTACACCACTACTGAGAAGGAATTGCTTATAGTGGTATTTACTCGTGAGAAATTTCGTTCTTATCTTTTGGGCTCACAAGTTATAGTTTTTACAAACCATGCAGCGTTATCACGACTTGATAGGGGACATCATGAAGAAGAAGTAGAAATTAAGGAGAGCTTTCCTGATGAGGCTTTAATGATGGTAGATAATCATTTTCGTCCTTGGTTTGTAGATATTGTAAACTACCTTTTAGGTGGTATTATTCCTTCTGATCTCTCGTATCAATAAAGGGAGCGCTTCTTATTTCAATGTTCTCGTCATATTTAGGATGAACCTATACTTTATAAGATATGTGCTGATAGTGTGATTCATAAGTGTATCATTGAAGATGAAATGCCCAAAATTTTGATGTAACATCCCATACTCATATTAAGGGTTAGGACTCGAAATTTCAGTACATATGAGCTCAAAGAGAGATTAAGGAAATGCATTTTCTTACTCATGCATAATGTTAGTATATATGCACATAAATATTGAATGTTTGCATATAAAAAGTTTTAGCTCTTGAAGTCCTCTTTCGAACCATATATAGAATACATAAATCTGATATCCATAGGAAACGTTATGCTAATTGTAAAAACACCTTCTGGGTTACTATTCATAAACACCTTCTGGGTTACTGTTCATCACCTATCTTCTGTCTCATTTTCGACCCTTTAAAAGATAGAATTTGTCTTTGAAGTCTTCAAGAAAGTTGTAGATCTTGAAGTCCTCTTTGAAAGAGTCCTAAGATGATCTTAATCCAACATCTCTAGTGAAAGTTATCTCATTTGTTCCAAGACAAGTTCAGTATGATTGAAGACAAAAACATGTTTGATTCTTATGGCCATAACTTCTTCTCTAGACACTCAAATGACTTGATTCTTAAACCATTCGACTCGTAAGACAATAGAGAAGATTTTTCTAGAATAAATTGTTATGTCAGAATGTTCAAAGGTGTTTTTGGCAAGAAACTTAAGTATAAAAGACATAAGGAATAAATGGAAGGACAAATAGGACATTTCTCAATCATTAAAGGTATAATTGGAAGAAGAGTGTTGTCTTGCTTATAAATGAAGAAGAAAAACGTGAATGGAAAGCTAAGCTATAGAGAATAACGAAAATGAGAGAGAAAGAGAAAGAGAGTTTGATGGTTTGAGAGAAAAAAAGAGAGTTGAGCTAGGGTTTAATTCTTCTTAATCTTCAAGAAAGATTTTGAAGTTGTTCA
>JAOQML010053895.1:0-10217 GCA_027568935.1 Erythroxylum urbanii
ACCCTGAGGTCTCGAGTTCGAGTGCCAGAGGGGACAATACCTTGGTGTGATGGGCGGTAGGGGTCCGAGGCCCTGCATAGTAGCGATCCGGCCCAAGTCCGGATGCTACATACCTTCTCATCCAACCAATCACGTATCCAATGATACCTCACATTAATATGTTTAGACTTATAATAAAAAGTTGAATGTTTTCTAAGATGAATCACACTTTGACTATCACAAAGCAACACATACCTCTCTTAAGAGTAACCAAGTTCCCTTAGAAACTTTTTTAACCACAGTAACTCCTTGCATGCTTCAGTAGCTACAATATACTCTTCTTCAGTGATTGACAATAAAACACATTGTTTCAACTTAGATTGCCATGAAATAGCTCCCCCTGTAAAGATAATCAAGTAAACAGAAGTAGAACTCATTGTATCAACATCTCCAGTCATATTAGCATTGGCATAATTGATAAGAATTGACTTCCCACCTTCAAAACAATGCTTCAAGCTTGAAATACTAAGGAGATATCTCAAAATCTACTTCACTGCATTCCAATGTTCTCTCCTAGGTTTTGAGAGAAATTGACTCACGATACCAACCGTATGACCTATATTAGGTCTTGTGCACACCATTACATATATCAGACTACCAACAATAGATGGATAAGGAACCTTCATCTTATCTTCCTTCTCTTCATTAGTAGAGGGACTCTACTTAATAGTCAACTTCATATTTGTTTCAAAAGGAGTGCTAACCTTTTTAGCCTTCTCCATCTGAAATCTTTGAAGCTCCTTTTCAATGTACTTCTCTTGTGATAGCCAAAGTTTCATTACTTTTTTGTCCCACAAAATTATTATACCGAGAATTTCCTTTACTGGTTTCAAATCCTTTATATCAAATGACTTGCTCAATTTCTGCTTTAATTTAACAATTCTAGAAGCACTTTGACAAACAATTAGCATTTCATCAATATAAAGTAATAAAATACTGAAATCATAATGTCCAAACCTTTGCACGAACACACAATGATTAGTAGTGGTCTTCTGGTAGCCTTATTGTTGCATAACAAACTCAAACTTCTTATACCACTGTTTTGGAGCTTGTTTCAAGCCATATAAGCTCTTCTTCAACTTGAACACATTATCCTCCTTACCTTTCACTCAAAACCGTTCAAGTTGTTCCATGTAAATTTCTTCATCCAAATCACCATAAAGAAAAATAGTATTCACATCTATTTGCTTAATCTTTGAGTCCAGGCTTATAGCTAACCCCAATATAGTACAGATTGAAGACATTTTAACCACGAGTGAAATCTCTCAAAGTCAACTCCCCTCTTTTGATTGAAACCCTAAACAACCAACCTTGCTTTATATCTTAGTTTCGAGGAACCCTCATCTTGCTTTAGTTTATAATCCACCTATTCTTCAAAGCCCTTTTACCCTTTGGTAACTTCACCAACTCAAAAAGTGTTATTATTGTGCAAGGACTTCATCTCATCCTTCATAACGTGAACTTATTACTGCTTTTCTACACTTTCTATAACTTCTTCAAAGCACGTAGGCTTTCCCCCATTAGTCAAAAGCATATACTCATCTAGGGAATACTCGGTAGACTACTGTCTAACTCTTGTAGACCTTCTAAGTGTGGATTCTTATAGACCTGTTATAGCAAGTTGACCATTATTGGCATCATCTGTAGGATTATGCAAGTAATCATGGTAATGTTTTCACCTGCAACCAAATTAATACCAACTCTAAAATGAAATATGTAGTTAGTGAAGAGTTGAGATCATTCCCATAAGGAATCTAATGGTAAATGTTTTACAAGTTGAAAACTAAAACAATTTTGGTTGGGGGTGGGGTTGAACTTATGTGATTTTTAAAAATTAAAAACATAAAAATTGGAAATAAATGAAAATATTCAGATCTGGAAAATTAATAACAAACCTTGGCTTCGGGTTACCTATGTTATCAAACTAATATGGATGATTAATATAAAATTAAGTCCATTAAAAAATACTCATTGAGTGATGTGCTCTTTTAGGATTAGATTAATATAAACATATATTTTAAACACTCTTATTAACCAACAACTTAGATACAATCTTAAGTTTGATTAAATAATAGCTTTAAGAACCAAGTGAACCCGTGAGCAAGAAAATGCACATACGATATGTATTTAATCTAGATAAGTATCTTTCTCAGAATTTCCAAACCCTAACGTAAAGAAGGTAATCCTAATTTCCAATTTGAAGTAGTAAAACTGAGCGTCAAATCCTACTAATCTGGTTGTAAATTGAATCAATCAATTCTTAGTTATGCACCCTATAGATCAATCAATTCAATCATAAAAAGCAATATAAAAGTCACTCAATATTCATTAATGAAATAAATTTTATTTAGAAAAGCTCACACATACTAGATGATAATGTGATTCCCCTCAACCAAGAAGAAGAATTTAGCTATTCATAACAGAAGAAAAACCCAACAGAAAAGTAGCGAAACACATAGTCTCCATAACTGCACTTTTTTAAGCCAAATTTGAAAACTCCAACCAAAAAAGACATAAAAGAAAAAGTAGCAGAAAATGTAAAAAAAAAAAGATGTATCTTAAAGTCGCTTCTCCTCTCTCTTATCATTATCTTATCTGATACACCTCCCCTGCAAATCAGGTAGTAGATCCCTCACCTAAAGATAACAACTTGATTACCAAAATAATTAAAATCATAGGTGTATTGAATCTATTTTCAAATTAGATTCTGCAGATAAGCTTTTTCCTTACACGTCTCTAGGCTTAGTCCATTATTTTTCTGCCAGCTGGAAATTCGAATTGCCTTTACTTTTCTTGCTTCTTTTTTATTCAAATTCTTCTCCCATGTGTTGAAAATCATCTAAGAACAACTCTGAAACAAGTTCATTAATTTTAAATAAAAATTTCAACATATTGAAGAGATTTATATCCAAAGTTAGCACAAAAATAACAACTTATCAAGTTCCCCCACATTGATTGTTTGCTCGTCCTAGACAAACTATATTTGCTATCAATTGGTCAACAAATCAACTATCTTTAGTCCAAGTCTCACAACATTAAATAGTACACACTTTAAGAGTCAAACAATTTTGTAACCAATGAATACCCTAGAGCTAATCATGCAAGAAATATAAACAAAGTCAATTTAAGGCAATCATATTTCAAAAAATAGCACATAATTATCACAAACTCTCATGGATTGGATTTCACTCAAATCACTCAAGCGTTTGTTGGTTCAGTATTTCACTCAAATTCTTCTAATGTAAATATTTTACCATATGCTTGCTTTTTTACCAACTTTTCACCACTTGAAATACAAACATACACAAATCAAAAGGACTTTATTCAAGTTTGTATTGGCTTATAGGTAAAGGTAAGGATTGACAAATGGAAAAGGACAAAAATCATAAACATTAGCAAAGGACCTAAAGGTAAGGATTGATAAATGGAAAAGGACAAAAATCATAAACATTAGCACAGGACCTAACCACTTGTGGAGACACAAATTCAATCACAAAGGAGTCAACAACGTCATTCCGTAAAGATAGATTACTCCATAACTTGTTTTCCACTGTTGTATTATTATTTTTCTTTTTCTTTTTTCTTTTTTTCTTTTTTTCAATGTACTAATATTTAAAGATAGCAGTACAACACACAATTCAAATCTAAATCTCTTCAATTTCCTTTCACCTTTTTCTTTTACTTGCTTTTCATATCTCTCTAAATAAGTTTTACATAAATTATGGTTAGAATGCCTACTTACATTTATTATGGGTAAAGATATGAGGGGCTTTAGTTATTTATTGTGGGTTTATGAAGAAAAAGGGTTCAACTCAAAAAGTTTAACAAAGGATATTAAATTAGGTTGGCTTTTGAAGCTAAAGGGTTATAACAAAGGTAGCCTTTATTGCTTTTGTGCACGTATGTATAAATGTGGTCTCAAGTCGATTCCAGGCAAGTTCTAGAGAAAATTTCACCTTAGAAGATAATCACATACACATTAAAGAAATACATATTAATATAGATGTTTCAATCTTTTAGGCACAAAAGCTCACAGGTTAATGCAGTTCATCATAATTATACACCCTGTTTAATCATTTGGTTGCCAGAACTTGACTAAGTGTATACACTTGTATTTCTTAACTAAGTGACATTTATTGTCCTAAAATAAATTTAACTCAAGTTATGTGCACTACTTAAGTCATTAAAAATGGAAGTCTGGAAAGTGTCGAAGTTGGCTAATTAATTGCAAATAAGTCAATAAGCATTCAAAAAAATTTCAACAAAGATTCCTAGCTATCGGTTATATGGAACATACCCCTCCCCCACACTTAATTCATACATTGTCCCTGATGTAATGACATAAGACAAAAGAAGTAAAAATAGAAAAGAAGAAAGAAAAGAAAGCTTCTCTATTAATTGAGTGCCGAAATCATAGGGTTAGTGGCTGAGGAGGTTGGAATCTTTGATGTGCCCAACATGCAATCAAATTGTGCTCTATTCGGTGCATCTGACATTTAAATCGAGTTAAACGAGCGTCTAAATTGGCTTCTAGAGGTTGGCTACTACTTTGTGCATCTGTGACAACCTGAATCTTTGTGGTTGGACGTGGGTTGGATTTGTGTCTATTTCCTCAAGCAAATGACAAGGTTTACTAAAAACTAACCTGTACGGTGACATGCCTATTGGCGTTTTATAAGTAATTCGATACGTCCACAAGGCATCATCCAAACGTAATCTCCAATCTTTTCTGCTCAGATTCACCACTTTTTCCAAAATTTATTTAATTTCTTGATTGGAGACTTCAGCTTGCCCGCTCGTCTGTAGATGGTATGCAAATGAAATACGATGTGAAACACCATGTTTCTTCATCAACGTTCGAACAATTTTATTGCAGAAATGAGTTCCTTTATCGCTAATCATAACTAGAGGTATTCCATACCTAACAAAACTATTAGATTTGACAAAATTAACTACAACATTAGCATCATCTGTATGAGTAGCTTTTGCTTCAATCCACTTTGACACATAATCCACGGCTAGAATGATATAAGTCTTACCAAAAGATGAAGAAAAAGGACCCATAAAGTCAATTCCCCATATATCAAAAATTTCACATACCAGGATATTTGTAAATGGCATTTGATCTCTTCATCCTAGGCTACCTGTGCTTTGGAAACGATCGTAAGACTTACAAAACATCTAAGTATCATAAAATAATTCGGGCTAAAATAAACCACATTCAATAATTCTACGAGCTGTTCGTTTGGGGTTAAAGTGTCCCCCCCACACAGATGAATGGCAAAATTTTAATATGGAAGGAATTTCATCATCTGCAACACACCTTCTAATAATTTGATCAACACAAAATTTCCAAAGATGAGCTTCATCCTATATGTAATCTTTAGCCCCGCGTTTAATCTTATCCTTTTCAACTCTAGAGAAATCACTAGGTAAGGAGTACGTTACCAAAAAATTTACTTTGTCAGCATACCATTGAATTACCTATTGAATTGCAAAGAGACTTTCATCTGGAAATTCATATTAGAGAACATCAAATGTATTGGTTGGAGTGATCCAGCGGAGATGATCGGCCACCAAATTTTCAGCTCCCTTCTTGTCGCGTATTTCTAACTCAAATTCTAGTAGGAATAAGATCCATCGAATCAACCTTGGTTTTGCTTCTTTCTTAGTTACCAAATATTTCAAAGGTACATGATCTGAATAAATGATCACTCGTGTACCCCATAGCTAAGATAAAAATTTTTCCAACCCAAAAAATATAGCCAAAAATTCTTTCTCTATCATAGAATAATTCTTTTGAGCATCGTTAAGTCTCATGGAGGCATAATAAATGACGTGAGGTATTTTGTCCACCTTTTGGCCCAAAACTACTCCGACTGCATAATCCGAGGCATCACACATTAATTCGAAGGGAATATCCCACTTCGATGGTTGAATAATTGGAGTTGTAGTGAGTCGTTCCTTTAGTTCATCAAATGCAATCTTGCATGGCTCATTAAAATCAAATTTCATTTCTTTTTGGATTAGTCTACACATAGGTTGCACAATCTTCAAAAAATATTTGATAAATCGCTGATAGAATCCTGCATGACCAAGAAAAGAACGAACTTCCCGCACAGTTGCGTAGTAAGGTAAATATTTGATAACATCTGTCTTAGCCTTATCGACCTCGATTCCCTTAGATGAGACCGAATGACCCAAAATTATGTCTTGATCAACCATAAAATGAAATTTTCATAATTTAAAACCAAATTAGTCTTAATGCGACGTTTAACCATTTTCTCAAGG
The DNA here is from genome assembly GCA_027568935.1 of Erythroxylum urbanii. NCBI lineage: Eukaryota > Viridiplantae > Streptophyta > Magnoliopsida > Malpighiales > Erythroxylaceae > Erythroxylum > Erythroxylum urbanii. The sequence goes on from JAOQML010053895.1 coordinate 6,331, forward strand.
TTGATAATACATGTTTCAAAAGATTCTCCATAAACTGTAAAATCATCCATGAAAACTTCCATACAATTTTGCACATGACTAAAGAAAATACTCACTATACACCTTTGAAATATCGCTGGTGCGTTACCCAATCCAAATGACATTCTTCGGTAGGAAAAGGTACCTAATGGACATGTGAAGGTTGTTTTCTCTTGGTCCTTTTATGCAACCAAAATCTGGTGATAACCTAAATAACCATCTAAATAGCAATAATGAGATTTACCTGCAAGTCTTTCAAGCATTTGATCAATAAACGGAAGCGAAAAATGATCTTTTCTAGTAACTAAATTTAGCTTACTATAATCTATGCAAACTCTCCACCCATTTTGAATAAAATTAGGTATCAACTCACTATCACTATTTTCTATTATAGTTACCCTAGTTTTCTTTGTAACTACCTAGACCGGACTTACCCAATTGCTATCTGAAATAGGGTAAATGATTCCAACATCAAGAAGCTTCAAGATTTCCTTTTTCACCACTTCCATCATAGGTGGATTCAAACATCCTTGAGGTTGTCTTACCACTTTGGCTTCATCTTCCATCAAGATTCTGTGTATACAAATGGTGGGACTAATTCCTTTTAAATTAGCCGTTGTCCATTCGAAGGCTTCTTTGTGTTATCTTAGCATTTGAATCAATTAATTTACTGGCAAAAGAGTAAGTTTATTTAAGATAATAACAGGTAATGTATCTTGCTCACCTAAAATATGTATTTAAGATGGTTAGGCAAACTCTTCAACTCTAACGTGGGTGGTTGAATTAACAAAGGTAGAAGTTTGGAGTTGTTTCGGGACAGCTCCGCATACGGCAATTGTTTCACCAATTGCTTGGTTTTCTCCAAATGACAAAATAGCACTTCAAGTTTGTAGTTGGGTAAGATCGTCTCTGTAATTACTTTCCACTGAAACACGTCTCCCATCTCCAAAATTATCTCAAGTTCATCTCTTCCATTTAATGATGAATTTTCCTACACCCAATTGTCAATAAAATCCACAACAACAAAAGATTGTTCGTCATTCGAATATTGCATGGCATTGTATATATTGAATTTAATCAATTCACCATCAAATTCCGTACTCAATTATTTATTATGAACATCAATTTTTTATTCTAGTGGTTTTCAAAAACGAACTTCCAAATAAAATTGGAGTTGAAGAAGATACATCATCACTCCTTATCTGCAAAATATAAAAATCAGCTGAAAAAAGCATTTCACCCCCTTGAACTAAGATGTCTTCTAACACGCCCTTTGGACAAGTATTTGAACAATCCGCTAATTGAATAACTACATTAGTTTCTTTGAGAGGCCCTATATTTAAGGACTTGTAAACATCATAACACATGAAATTTATTGATGCACCCAAATCTAACATAGCTTTTTTAATTCTCAAATCACCAATTTTACAGGGAATAGTAAACATACCTGGGTCTTGACATTTGGATGGAAGCTTTTTCTTTTGCAGTATGGCTAAAACATTCTCTCCTAATTGCACTTTCTCATCAAATTTCAATTTTCGTTTTGAAGTACAGATTTCCTTAAGAAATGTAGCATAATGAAGGATTTGTTTAATGGTATCAAGTAAAGGAATATTTACTTATACTTTGCTGAAATACTCCTATATCTCTTTCTCTTGCTCTTCTTTCCTTGCCTTGGTGAATTGACTAGGAAAAGGGGCTGTCAACAAAATTCTACAGACTTGAATTCGTCTTTTATAGTTGATTAGGTGCTTCCTTTGTTGTTTCTTCTTCGATTTCCCTCTGGGAGTTTTTGGAGATGGTTCCTTCAATTCCTTACCATTCCGAAACATGATAGCTTTGGCACTTTGTTTTGGATTAATTATTGTTTAAGCCAGAAATTTTCCATAACTTTGTGCCTCTAACCAATTGATGGCTGTTGCTATTTGGCTCAATTGATTTTCAAGGTTTTAAATACTAGCTTTAGTATCTTGCTGAAATGTCATGGTGTTAATGGCCAAAGATTTAATTATATCTTCCAAAGAAGACTTACCTTCGAAATTGGGTGCCATTTGTTGATGCTGTTTAGGAACATATGGTTGTCTATATTGTTGCAAATTTACAGTAACTTGTTATCCTTAAGAGTTCCCATAATGTAAATTTGGATGGTCACGCCAACCTAAATTATAGGTGCTAGAGAATAGGTCATATTTCCTTTGATTTTGCCCAGCAAACCATCCACAGCATTGACTTGTTCTGCACTTTCTTCCTGCAAAATTGGACATGCGTCAGTGGAGTGTCCCAACATCGAACATAATCCACATGTCCTTGCTTCTTCTTTCTTTGTAATTGTAAATTGCCGCACTAAAGATGTAAGATCATCTAATATCTTCTCCAACGCTGTCATATTCACCTCACTTACTTGTTTTGAACTATGGCCATAACGTATCAAGATTTGTTGTGTATTCGCTATCAAATCTCTTATAGCTATCAGAGTTTTGTCAATTAAAGCTCCACCGCTTGCACCATCGATCATACTCCTATCCGTAAGTAAAAGACCTTCATAAAAGTATTGAATCAACAATTGATCATTTATTTGGTGATGGGGACAGCTAGCACATTCCCAATATTCATATAATGTCTCTCCTGTATGTTGTCGAATGCCACAAATTTCTTTTCTAATATTGACAACTCTTGATGCTAGAAAATATTTTCAAAGAAGAGTCTCTTCATTCCAACTCATGTTTGCACATTTTCACCAGTTGAATAATACAACCAATCTTGAACATCATCTTTAAGAGAAAATGGAAAGGCTCTTAATTTGATTTGCTCCTCAGTCACATTCGTAGGCTTCATACCTATACAAACCATATCAAATTTGATATGTGTTTAATTGTTGATACATTTAATCATTTACATTTAGCGATTAATAATATGAAAATGCTTAAGATACTCACTTCAATTTATATATGATTTTAGGTACAATTTGGAAGCAACGAAATTAAAATGAGTCGAAAGCACTGCATTTAGGTCATTTTTGAAGATTAATTTTTACTTGTCTTTGTGGAGCAAGAAGAAGAAAATTAAAAGACAAGGAGAAAAAAATCAAAATACAAAGAAGAAAAATGTTTGTTGGAAAAATTAAAAAAATCAATAGCAACTAAAGAAGAAAACGACAGTGCATGAGGAGAAAGCCAGCAGCAAAACGCACAGCTAAGGCAGAAACAGCAACGCAGTAGACTAGAATGTCTGTGTTCAACATTGATGTTGTGCATTAACGTAGACATTGGCTGCTTTTGAGACACAAGGTCTTTAACAACACATAAACAGTGACGGTGGATTAAGAACTTAAATTGTCCCATCGAGCTACAGTGGAGAGAATAGCGTTGGCGGCAAAAAGAAAACAAAGAAGAGTGGAGATAGAAATAGGGAGAGTTGCATGAGAAGAGAAGAGTTGCATAAATAGTATAGATGGACCACCATCTTTATTTGTCAAATCATGAATAGTAGCTAGGAGAAGATGTTTGCGTAATGAAGAAGAAACAAAGGGGTCTTTAGTTAGGGTAGTTTTTATAGGGCTAAAGCTTTTTCTTGGGAGACCTATAGAAGGCTAAACGTCCTGACGCCAGTTCGGAGGTGACATCGACGCCAACGAACTGGGTTAAGTGTATTTTCCTATTTTTTTGTTTCTTTCTCTCATTAAAAATTAATTGTGTTATTCTATGTTAATTGATTTGGGTTTTGTGCATGGTTAATCAGATTTTCGTTATTGATCGGTTATTTGTGTATAAACCTATTGGGTATTGTGAAATGATGATTTTAATGCATTCATTGAATCGTTTAATTGCATACCCATTGCTAGAATTTCGATATAATCCGTAATTGTTATG
>JAOQML010053905.1:0-10217 GCA_027568935.1 Erythroxylum urbanii
GTAATAGTATCTATTGGATGGATATTAGTAGATCTCATTTACTAAGTTACATATATAAATGATGCATATGGAGATATAATCATTAAACTGACCAAACTGAGAATTCCCAATGGTTAACGAAAAACCATATAGGTTAATGGTTTCACAAATTGTCCAATTTTATGCGATTGTCTCTGGCACAAACAAAAACAAAACCAATCAAAAGTGAAATAATAAATGACACCAGAAATTTAGTAACGCATTTCGGCACTTTTTGCCTACGTCTGCGCGGCTCTCACCCAGATTAATACTTTCACTAAAGTACAATAGATTTATCCAAGGCTTTACTGAGCTGACCCACTCAACCCCTGACACTATCTCTCAACGTCACTTCCTGTGAAAGATTTTCACTCCCGATAACATAACCGACTCGTGTTAACCTCAACAGAGGAGTTTACTCAACAATATTATAACTGAAGAACACTAAATAAATAACTCAAGTGGTTAAACTAAATTTAACGTAAATAAAAAACTTGAGAAAGAGACAGAGAACAATTTTCCAAATTTTTCTGCACTCCACTGTGGCAAGGTTAATTCGTGTAAGAGCCAAAAACGCAATCACTACCATATCAATAAATAATTAACAAAATTCCAGTAGCCTTTTTCTTGAAGAACCACCCATATATATGTAAAACAAATCAACCATAGATTATCTGAATGTTCAACGTCTGCACTCACGCCACAATTAACAAAGGCATATACTCCATGGCACTAACATACTCCACACACATGAAATAGGTGTTGATATGTATCTTCACTAACACCCACTACTCAATACACGCATGTTACTCACAAACCCATTAGTCTTAGGTTGCCATAATTCCATCTATTTTTCCAAACAACACACGTACGTATATAACCAGCATAGAACGCACCTACCCTGCACACACACTCTACAAATATGCTACAAGTCTTATATCTGTTATCCACCAAAAAGGCAACAATGTGTATTTCTGCCGTAAGTCTAATGTATTCAATACGTCCTGAACAGCAACAACGTATTGTCTTTTAGTAGAAAACCCTTCATGTGTGCAGGTAAAAAAAATGCCACAATACCCTTAAACAATCTTTCACCAAATCAACTCCTATACAAGATAGAATTCTATTATATCTATAAAATTATCCAACTGGTATTTGAATTCAAACTGATAAAAAGATGCCAATTTTAAAAAATATGCTAAAATAAAAATAAAATAGATATATTTAACTTATATCTAACAATCTCCCCCTTTTTGGCATATTTGTCACAAATCCAAAGCTCCTCCTAAATCACATAATTGGGCATATAGAAATTGAATACACATTCCAAGAACTCCCCCTTAATCAAACATCAAGTTCTAAAGAGCATCCATCAAGTTCTTAAACATCTAAAGAAATAATAATCCCACAATTATTCAATCATCCAAATTTCTCCCCCTTGGGACAAAAGATGCCAAAAAGTAAGACAAATAGTCACATATGTACCTTGAAATCTCCCTGTGAATGGAACAGTCACCATAAACAATCTAATAACTCCCCTTTAGGACAACAGTGTCAGAACGAATAATGCCTTCAACACAATCAATCTCAATGAATAAAGAAACATAAAAATCAACAGTAGGTGCAACGGAAGAATCATACGTACGCCAAGATGACAATTTACCACCATTCAAAATATCGAGAGATATGCCCGAAAAAGAGAGAGATACCCGAGAGAGAGACTCACACTGATAAGAGAGCTGAAAAGTCTTCAGTGGAGCCAAATAAAAGTCACAATGCAAACTACTAAAAATATTGGACAACAATAGCAACATAAAAACTAAAGAAGAATTAAAGAAAACAATTTTTTACTTTTTTCCTTTTTTTTGTTTTTGTTTTTGTTTTTGTTTTTTTAATAAATAACATCAAACTATACTACAAAAATGTAAAGCACACAATCTCGGTGCTCCTAGGATTATTTCTCATCACATTATCTCGGTCATCAACTGTCTGATTGATTTGTTTATAAGAAGTAACTGACTTATCCTTAGTTTAAATAGTTGCTTTATAAACAGTAACTAACTATGAATCTGGAGACTTTCTTGTTTTCCCTTCACTACATCTTTATGCTTGTCCTTGACCTTTTCTAACCCAAGTGAATTTTGGTACTAAAGGCTTATTCTGAAATTTATGTGAGGGACGTAGAATTCGTCAGCTTTGGTTTCTTTGAAACAACATCTGCAGTAACTGGTAACATCTTGTCCTTATATACCCAATAACTTCGCAAAAATGACACATGGGTACAAATGTTCGATTCTTTCTTGATGTTTCTTCTTCTCGGACAGATCTGGATATATTATTTTTCTCCTCATTCACCTCAGAACACTCACCTTTATAACTAATGCCTTGAAGATCCCCTTTAAGCTTACCGATTTCGATCAACTTTTCTAACTTTTCTGTGCCTCTATTCAACATTCTCAACCCCTTTTTAGTGCTTGCTAATTTTAGTCTGACTTCACTGAGCTCATCTAAAGCTACCATCAATTTCTTTTCTAACTTTTGGATGGTGTTCTTCATGGAGAGATTCTCTTCCTTCAATCTTTCATTCTTTCTACATGTTTTTACCCATTTTTTGTACTTTAATTCGTAAGTCTCATAAATATTCTCCTTTTATCACTTGAACCACTTTCATCACTGTCATAATCTGAAATCGACGTTTAAGTTGAATTTTCTATGTTGTTCCCAAAATTTCCTTATTTACTCAATTTTTCGTCTTCAGTTACTTCTTTCTCGGTTACTGTTAAACAAGTAACTGGACTTTTATTATGTAAAGCAACTAACGCATCACCATTAGCGATTTCTTCTTCACTACCATATTCACTCTCGAATTCATTCTTTTTCTAAGTGTTAGTAAAGGATTTTCCTTTCTCTCTTCTTCAAAGTATTAGCACATTTAGCTTGAACATGCCCGAAGCCTTGACACTCATGACATTTGATTCTCTTCACCTTATTTTCACCCTTTTGAGTTTTAACCTACAGTGTCAATCCTTTACTTCTTTCTTGCTTACTCCTTAAAAGATTTATTTTGAAATTTGTAAGAATTCTGATTACCCTCTCCAATGACAGATCATTGATGTCGTGGACTTCCTCTATTGCTGCAATTTCCGGAATAAATCTTGGAGGCAGTGATCTCAGTGTCTTTTTGACAAGTTTCTGATCAGAATATTTCTTTTCGAGTTGATGCGCCTGATTTGCTATATCTCGTAATCGTTCATGAAAATCCCCAATGGTTTCATTCTCATCCATTTTTAGTTCTTCAAACCTCACAACTAACATCTATAATTTTGACTTTATTACCGATTTGGATCCTTCATGAATAGTCTGCAAAGCATCCTGCACTTTTTTGGCCGATTCACAGGGTGATATCATTGAAGAATATCCTTCAACAATAGCACTACAAATCGCATACATTGCCTGTGAGTTTCCAAGCGCACTTTCTTCTTCGACTCTTGTCCATTTAGTTGGATCTTTTTGAATTGTCTCTCCTTTGTCATCAGTAATCATCGGATGCGTCCACCCATATAACACCGAGTCCTATTCTCTTATTCCCTATGCCTGAATAAAGACCTTTATCTTTGATTTCCATGCAAGATAATTGGAGCTGTCCAATAACAGTGGCTTGATAATTGATACTCCTTCTCTTACAGCCATATTCGCGAAACTAGGATCTACACCAACTTGCTATCAAATTCTGAAATGATAACCCGCTCTGATACCAATTGAAAAACTGTATAGGTTAATGGTTTCGAAAATTGTTCGATTTTATGTGATTGTCTTTGACATAAACAAAAACAAAACCAATCAAAAGCGAAATAATAAATGACACTAAAAATTTAGTAACGCAGTTTGACACTCCTTGCCTACATTTGCAGGGCTTTTAATATTTTTACTGAAGTACAATAGATTTATCCAAGGCTGTTAGCGAATATATAAAACTAATTGAGTTAGCCTCACATAATAGCTTAAACTATTATGGTGAAACAGTCACTTAACATGGTATCAGAATAGGTTGCTTTTGGGTTACATGTCACCACCTCGTCATAAAAGACTGTATCACGTGCTGGGCTGTAAATTAGCCAACACGTAAGGGGGGTGTTGAAATATAAGTGGAACTTTGTCCCATATGGAATGAATATATGGCCTTGAGCATACATATAAGCCTAATAAGTTACTCCTCCTAGTACCAATTAGTTTTAAGATGGAACCTCATTTGGGTTTATATATGCTTAGTTTATTTAGATCCAATCATATAAAATTTAACATGGTATCATAGCCTTTATAACCAAACAGTCTTGAGTTCAAATCCTACCACCCACCTATTTATCATCAAATTAATTCAGCACAAGGTAGAGTGGGCCTGTGCAAGTTTCAAGCCCAAAGGGCTTTCACTTGAGGGGGTGTGTTAGCGAATATATAAAACCAATTAAGTTAGCCTCATACAACAGCTTAAGCTGTTATGGTAAAACGGTCACTTAATAAAGGTTTTACTGAGATGACACCACTAAACTCTTGACATTATCTCTTAACCTCAATTCCCGTGAAGGATTTTCACTCCCGATAACATGAACAACTCGTTTTAACCTTAACAGAGGATTTTACTCAACAATATTATAACTGAAGAACACTAAATAAATAACTCAAGTAGTTAAACTAAATTTCATGTAAATAAAAAAACTTAAGAAAGAGACAGAGAACAACTTCCCAAATTTTTCTTCACTCCACTACGGCAAGGTTAATTTGCGCAAGAGCCAAAAACACAGTCACTGCTATTTCAATAAATAATCAACAAAATTCCAGTAACCTTTTTCTTGAAGAACCACCCACATATATGTAAAACAAATCAGCCATAGATTATCTGAATGTTCAATGTCTGCGCTCATGCCACAATTAACAAAGGCATATACTCCATTGTACTAACATACTCCATACACATGAAATAGTTGTTGATATGTATCTTCACTAACACCCACTGCTCAATACACATATGTTATTTATATACCCATTAGTCTTAGGTTGCCGTAATTCCATCTATTTTTCCAAGCAACACATGCACGTATATAACCAGCAGAGAACATACCCACCCTGCACACACACTCACCAAATATGCTGCAAGTTTTATATCTGCTATTCATCAAAAAGGCAACAATGTGTATTTCTACCGGAAGTCTAATGAATTTAATATGTTCTGAATAGTAACAATGTAAAGTAACAGTAAGTTAATATTTCTCTTTAAGTGAACCATTAGGCAATTGAGCTAGTTCATAAACCGACAAACTTTATCCTGAAATCTTTTAGGTCTTAAACTTTATACTGACAGTTTTGCAGTTATACTACAAAATCAACTAGCTTCGTGACCTTACTATACTTCATGGTTTGTATCTCATCAGTCATTGCATCCCACCACAATTCTGCTGCAGGTACAGAAACAACTTCTATAAAAGTAACTGGATTCTTAATATGTCTAATATCATAGTCCTGCTCACCTAATAGACTATGACATCAGATGGGATCATAGGTCATCTCACTCCAGTGGATCTTCACAACTGCGTTAGATCTTGTACCCCCAGGAACCTCTGTGTGTACAGGTATGGTACAAAGACCTAAATACACTGGATCTCACTCTATGAATAGCGGATACCTAATAACTGTAGTATCCATCCTGTCATCATCCTAAGGGTCAAAAGGCCCACCATCATTATAGACATCATATACTAGCAACTTAGCTATTAATGATTCCACTATTCTATTCCCTCCTTCTCTACAGTAGAATCTGTAGTCTTTAGAGTGGTCAGGATATCTCACTAAATAGCAATGAGCATAATGAGTGTGCAATTTCTCTTTATAAGGATTATAACACCTCGGTAGGGTAGCCTAATACACTAATGTGTGTGAGACTAGTTTTCACACTTCTAGATATTCAGGTAGATTATTCTTGTTCTTCATTGACTTTTTCAAGTCCTTTAGGGTGCGATTATACCTTTCGACAACACACCATTTTGCTCAAGACTAGCTGGTATAGTGAACCAAGTCACTATGCCAACTGATTCTATATATCTGGCAACCGGACCTTTTCAAGTCCTGAAACACCATGTTTTCCATGATATTCTCCTCCATGGTCAGATCTGACATTCTCAATGACGGTTCCTAATTGGTTCTCAACCTTCAATCTTTAAGAGATAACACATAACTGTATGGGAATAATCATGACAAATGTCAAAATACTTTGAAATTGTGTAATGCAACTGTATGAGGTCTTCTAATATCCTTATGTACCAAACTCAACAAGTCAGAAGTATGAGCTGACCTCATTATCCTTATTAGTCAACTCACCCTTGTAATAGTCAACTCACCATTTCTAGATCATCATAATCTAGAATTGAGAGAATGCCTTCCTTAATCAATCGCTCAACCCTAGTACTGAAAATGTGGCTTAAACTTTTATGCCACACCATATTTGACTTTTCATTTATTAGGGTCCTTCATTTCATGACTTCTTCAGCAAAACACGAAGAAGCTTATTTCTAACTCGGGGTAAGACACACTTTATACAAACCATATGACAAGAAAGTTGTATCATTATGTTTTTCATTAAACATAACTGTACAACAGAAGTATTAAATACAAAACTTCAACTTCCTTTGTCCAAAATTGATCTAAAGATAGTTTATAAACTTTGTCATGTAATAACCCAAATGAACCTTGCTACAAGATTCAATACATATATCCCCTATAAATATTACTTCTATTTCTTCATTGCTGTCAACCATTAGTTCCTCCTTTCTCTTTATTTGGCTTTATCCTGGATATGAACCCCTTGCACCGTGGAAGCATCTTGATCAGATACTCCACTATATAGTCATTAAGTACTTAATGAGACTATCGCAAATTAAATTCATAAATTGACAAGCCAAGAAGTTATCTAATAGTCATAGTCTTTCCTCTATGCCTTATACTGCTGGCTTCCTTATATCCCTAGGACCTTCACCAACACTAAATCGACCAGCATCAGCATGTGGAGAAGATTCAGTCTTTTTACCTTTAATCTTAGTGTGCTTTATCTTTGCCTTCCATTTAGTTGCTTCAAGGACTATAGGAGTAACAAACTTAATGTTCTCCCCCTCAGCAACGCAATGGAAAATCAAAGCATTTGCCATTCCTTATCCTACCAATAATGTATTTTTACCAGATTTCTTAACTCTAAAGGGAGTGCATTCAGAGTCTGGTGCCTTATAAAGACATTAGGAAAAGAAATGTCTTACATCTTCGGTCTCCTGTGAAGACGAATCATTATTGACATGTACTCCTTACTCCTTTTTTCTCGTATACTTTATGGAGAATAATTCCTTATTCAGGGCACTTGTCTCAATACTAGATGAGTCTGCGTACCTTTAGGAGACATTTCTAAGAAATCATTGTGCTATATCTGTGTCCAAAAATTCACTATACAGATGGTTAGGTACGAATCTCTTAATGGTCATCAGACATAATATGGCAGACCGATCCTGGGCTTTAAAGGGCTGCTTTATAAGCTTTCAAGCTCATGGATGTATGTGGAGATGACCTATTTGTCTGTATGGTCATATCAACCTCAACTATGTCTATAGCATTTAATACATCCTCTGTCTACTTCTTGTATTAAAACCGGTCAGGGTTTCAATGGTGACACTGATTTTATTGATCGAAAAGGTGACTCTTTAGTAACTTTGATTAGATCAGCACAAATGCAGTACAACAGCGATACTGAAAGCCATTAAATAGTATCTTTCCTAAAAATCCAATCACACATATTATGAAACACCTTTGGGCTGAATATATAATATATGCAATTAGACTTCTAGCATAAAAAGCGATCAGAGTACAAACCGTCAACTCTCACGATACTACCACCTTTTGGTGGATAGATCGTTCAAGCAAAGACTTTCCCCCATCTAATGCTTTTATGATCATCTCAAAACGTTATGTAAGGCCAACACCTTTGGGCAGAATAACCAAACATAAGGTCAGAGACATCCCCTAACATGTAAAAAGAACAATCCAAAATACTGACTTGAAAGGCCACTTTGGTGACTACATTCTCATCAATATCCCAAAAAGTCCACTAACACAAGGAATTCAACTTTATGTTATCCTCACATTCTTTATGGGCATATGGTATGTGACAATGTAACTTCAATAAATGCAAAATCCGAATGCACAGTCTCATTGTCACACATCCGTGCTGAAGACATTCTCTGAAAACTTCATTATCGTGCATTACTGGATACTGAACCGACTGCCCGAGATATAAGAATCCAATGTATCTCCCTTATGGCAAGTTCGTTTCACAAAAATTCACTTAAAAATGGCTTCAGAATGTCTCAATTCCTTTTTCGATTAACCATCATGTGATCCCGAACCCTGAATATGAGTCCCGAAACACGACAATTTGAAGTATCTCTCTCATATGGTGTCCAAAGCATGAAAATTTACTTGAATTTGGATCTGGAATACCTTAATTCCTTTTTCTGGAGATAAACTTTACTTTATTACTAATGTAATAAATCCAGAAAAATGGAAAAAATCACTTTATAATTTCCCAGACCCAGAAACTGACTCAAAACACCCTGGGGCACCCTTACGGGAAATCTAAAATTTCACCCTTGCTGGAAATCTGAAAATTTTGTATTTTTTGGTTTTTTTACTGTAGCTCCGTATAGCTGACGTCAATGTGACGTCAACCACTGACGCAACCCACCACGCACTGCAAGTGGCAGGCCAGTGCGTGCACGTCACGCATTGCCATGCGCAGACGCACTGATACTATGCGGCGCGTGCAATGCATGTGGGCACACGCGTCCTTCATCGCCCGTTGCCACATGGACGGACCGGATGGGTGCGTGCAACGCACACCCCCGCCTTCCCACGCCATTGGCCAAGCGGATCGCGTCCTGCGAGTGCGCTTCAAGCGCATCACACGTCACGTCCTAAGCGGTGGTGCGTGATTGGCATGTGCCAGTCGTACCGCCTCTCCCTCGCTACTGTTGCAAGGTCGGGCGAGTGTAGTAGCCTCCGACATCGGAGGCAATTTTTGACATCCCTGAGGTCTGATTTTTGCTCTGTTTGGCCCGTTTTTGACCCATTTTTCATAACTAATCGTATGTATATCACTTCTACGCAATTATTTACACAAAATAACCAGAAACTGAACCAAAAATAGAGAAAACCATATGAGATCAAAAACTAAAAAACCTTCGTTTCTGGCAATTCGATCACATAACCGCTTTGATACCACATGTAATACATAGCACAGACTATATTACGTACCCAGGATCAGACGTGAAAGGATTAAAAATGAAAGAATGCGGAATACCTGATTTTGGTTCTATCTAATCTTTAAATGTCTTTTTCTACCGCCAAACGAGCTCGAATCTCCCCGGGACCTTTATAGAAAACGTTCACCTGCTCGTGGTTTAGGCCTTTCTGTAATTTCCTTAATACACGAGCACTTTTAACAGGTCAGAGCTCTGAATGCTCGTGAATTACTTTAGTAACTACGTGTAACATCTCATTACCTTAGGGTACGCACCGGGATGCCCGTAGGTCATTCCGATACATATCCTAAGATAAGGGAGTGCTACGTGCGATCACTACAATACTCCACAAGGCATCATATCAATTGAATAATTAAAGCAATAATTGTAAATCATAAGATTTTAAAAACCAAACTCTTCCTCTTTTCATTTCTCAGAAATCAACAATTTTATACATCAAATGTACAGTCTGTACATACAGAAACCCTAATACAGATACTATAAAAGAGGAAGAAATACAACAACCATCTATCTAGGTCATCCCAAAATCTAGAACTCCCAGCTGACCGACCTGTGTGCCATAACCTCTCTCGCCAATCTGATCTACACAGTCTCAGAGAAGTCCCTCCGGAGCTAGGAGTCTACTCGCTCGGTCCTGAAAAATATGTTGCAATTTTGGGTAAGTTTGCGAACTCAGTGAGGAAACCATCATCGATGGTCCACTCAATTCATGCAACAATTAACACAGTACAATTATTTCAAAATTTTACATATCAGAAGTATCACACAACCCCAGAAGTATCACTCACAAATATAAGGCATTAAGCCTTACACTCATCAGTATAAGGCTTTAAGCCTTTCACACAAACA